>CM061921.1:43354296-43627158 GCA_031002005.1 Vandiemenella viatica | reverse complement strand
CACCCGTGAAGACTACATGCATGAAAAGACTGTTTTCCAAATTGTAAGAATATGCCGCAGTAAAAATCCAAAATGCCGCCTTTTAAATAGAAGGAATAAAGTGTTTGATTATATACCACACGAAAGAGCGCTGAAAAATAATAAGATTGGTGTTAGTTTAATTCCATACAATCAACAGGAAATATTTATAATTTAATCTCGAAGGTACTTTTAGCAGATTTCAAGACGACCTGTTGTTACAAGAAAAGGTTTTTTGTTTGATATTTTATTGTTAGAGGAAAGTGCCCAATCTTGAACCCCCCTATTTTTTTTACTATTAAAAATGTAGTGAAAAAATTGTTTTTTAAGCATGAAATAATTACTTCAGAATGGTATGCGTCACTTAAATTCTGATTTCAAACAATATCATTAAAAATCTTTGCCAATTTTTTAATATAAAAACCTTATAGCTTGGCGATTTGAAAAATAGCTGCCTTAACTGGGCCCCTCATACAAATTAACAAAATAACCCTAAAAAGTTAGAAAAAACGGAGTGAATTACACAAAAATGTTTTAAAGTGAAATATAATTTTGTTTCTAACTATACAATATAGCATATATGTAGGGTATATGTAAACACGGAAAATACGTGGAAGAATTAAATCGTTTGGCGACAAAAATCGCAGATGTACACATCCTTATGAGCCCCAGCACAATCCACATGGGCCCACAGCAAACATACCATATATCACCAAATTTGTCCTTTGAAACATCAGAAAATTTTCTTTCTCAAAACACGCACCAATCGTCATCATCTTTGAAAGGGGACACTCAAGGGAAAATCTCCAATTCCGATGTTCCAGAGGTCATGTTTTTCTCATTTTCATTTGCTTAATTCTTTCACATTGTTCTCAATATCAAGGCTCTTTTCACGAGCTTGTTTATAGAGGTCTTATGGCTGATCCATGCCCCAGCCCGTAAAAATGGAGGAATATTTGACTTTTAAGTATGAAAATAATGGGTCCGCTATAGGCAACTGAAGGGGTCCCGGTTTGCTCAAATTTAAATTGTATTTTGTCAACAGTAGGAAGAGAAGGATGGACCAAGGAATAAACCGGGAAAACCCGTGACGTCACTAAGTGGTGGGGGGACCTCCCTCCCCTCCCCTCCGGCGGGCTTTTTGAATGGCGGGCCGGCCGGCCAAGATGGCGGGTGCAGTGTTGCCACATTGACGGCATGACGACAGCATATTTCAAATTAAACATATATAACTGTTATTTAGTCTTTATTATAGCTGTTATTTCACTTATCTCCAACAATGTTAATCTGAAATCAGCGATATTATTTCCGATTTTGTCCTATGTGATGTAGATATTCCAGCTGCACAAATGTTGCAATGTAGCATGTACACACATCCTGACACCAGGTGTCTCCACCGAACAGCGCATGACACGAGAAACTTCAACTGCGCATGCGCCGGCCAGAGATATTCCACTTCGCCACGAAATCTTCTATCCTTGTCTTGCGGGGGAAAACCCTAGCCTAAGGCGTATTTGCACAGGTGTCGGTCGACATGTACGCACTTGCTCGGCGCCGAGACCCTGTTGCGACATGCGCGATAACTTGCATAACTCTCGCTAGAGGTCAGCACACGGTAGTAGACATTTGCCGCTAGATGGTGCGGGTGTCCCAATATGCGTGAAATATTTCGACGTTTGCTCGGGAGTCCGACAGGTTACGAAATGGCTCCATTACAGAGCGATACAGCTAGGCCATCCACCATTATGAAAGCATAGCTGGCGGACAAAGAAATTAGGGCGTCCAATACATATTGCAGAGTCTCAGGCTTGCAAAAAATTTCATGTGTATTTGTTATATGTTCAGGTGTCCTGCTATCGGGTTGCGCCATCGAAACCGTTCCAGCAGGATACATAGAAATTCACTGCGGTTCAAGAAGAATTATTACGAGATGAGAATAATTATTATATGTCAGTTTTCGTAGAACAAATATAAGAATCTTTTATGGTAGCCTAATCCCTCACCAGAATAACGTGTTTTAAAAACGAAAATCAAAATTTTAGTTTCCATACCTAGAGAGGATACCTGCCTTGAATTAAAAAAAGCAAAAATGTTTCCTTTTAACGTTCTATATGGGGAAAAAAACCGTCATAAACTCCAGATATAAATTCTATGTGTACCTGTTTTCATGAAATTATTTAGCGTTCTTGCCTCGCATTCGGGAGGACGGAGGTTCCGGGCATCCATGGTTTCCCCAAATCACTCCAAGTGAATTCCGGGATGCTACCTTCAAAAGGCCATGACCGAATTCCTTTCCCGTCTCTAATGACCACGTTGTTAGAGAGACGTTAAAAAGCTTAAAAAATGAAATTATTGTGATAAAGTATAGCAATACCACACATACGTTATTCCTTTCAAAATTCGTAGCCTCAAAAACCCATCAATGGTGAAAGCCTTTCAATGAAACCGAGAGACATTCACCGACGAAGGTTCGGTATATCAATGTGACAAGTATTTCGAAACCATGGAGTTATTCTCGGCGTGAAGCTCTGTACACACACTATCGACAGCAAGGTGCAAATATTTCAGCACAGTAAAATATTTTCTTCGGTGTCAAGATTCATTCTCATGCAAATACTTAATAATAATGATGTGAGTAACTTCAGCACTCGGGAATTCGATCCGAGGGGGGTGTGCTAGGCGAAAAGAAAACATTAAGTTCTCGCCCGTGTAAATCTACTTATATGTCATTTTCTCATTGCCACAACTATTTACCCACCCATTAAGTGTTTCAGAATAAAAGCGTCATTTGCTTCTTCTTTTTTTTTTCAACTGGCTAGGCAAGCTTTGTATATTGGGTATCAGCAAATTTTTTTACTTTTTATATATTAAGTATGAGTGATGCAAGATCTACTAAAACTTTACTGGTTGTAATTATTCAAGATAATTTTTAAGTCGCGTTGCCATGAAATATTGAAGAAAAATGTAAGATACCATTAAATCAGGACACCTCCGCCCCCCCCCCCCTTTAATTACATACTTAGGCCCCATCAGAGTAAATTTCAGGTTGAAAGAAAGACATAGATAAATATCCTAATTTCAGAGAATCATTATAAATAAATCAATACTTGCAGCTTTTTAACGAAAAAGTGGTGTAGTACTCTCTAGCCTCATGACTGGCTGAAAAACAGAACTCTCCTTACATATCATCAGCCTGGCGAGATAGAGGGTGTGTGCAAAAGATGGTATGTTTTCACCATACACCTAAGTGTTTAAATACTTAGGTCCCATCAGAGTAAATTTCAGGTTGAAAGAAAGGCATAGATAAATATCCTAATTTCAGAGAATCATTATAATAAATCAATACTTAGTGCCGAAGGTCGCCGGTTCGAGTCCGGCCGCGGTGTTTCCTTTTAACGTTCGATATGAAAAAAGAACGTCATAAACTCCAGATATAAAACCGAGGAAGAATTCTATGTGTACCTGTTTTCATGAAATTATTTAGCGTTCTGGCCTCGCATTCGAGAGGACGGCGTTTCCGGGCATCCAGATTTGGGTTTTCCATGGTTTCCACAAATCACTCCAGGTGAATGCCGGGATGCTTCCTTCAAAAGGACATGGCCGAATTCCTTTCCATTCCTTGCTCCCCATCCTTTCCCCGTCTCAAAAGGCCACGTTGTTAGAGAGACGTTAAAAAGTTTAAAAAAATGAAATTATTGTGATAAAGTATAGCAATACCACACATACGTTATTCCTTTCAAAATTCGTAGCCTCAAAAACCCATCAATGGTGAAATCCTTTCATTGAAACCGAGAGACATTCACCGACGAAGGTAGGGAAAACCATAAAAAAATTCCGTTCATCGAAGCAGGCAGACACTTCCTTATAGAAGAAATCCAGTGCACTATTCCTAATTCTTTCACCAAGATCTACCCTAGCCTCATCGCCAACATACGCCCAGCACTTCCCCAAACTTCATTCTGTTTCCAATGATTCCCAATCCAACCTCTGAACAGTTACTGACAGGGTTACCTTTTGTTCGTGTGTTAAAGTAAACCAAAAATTCGCAAAGTCTTCTCCTAATCATTAACAGGGATTCCAGCTACCAAAATGTTCACTTAAGGTGGTTCTACTGCAGTTTTCCAAGAAAATTCTCCAGGACAATATTTTTCAACCAATCAGGTGCCAGGAGAGTTCTCCATTCGGTTTAAATGTTCCCATCTGACGCCAAACTTCGGATTCAGGGCCAAGTGTGACATTTGACTGTAATTGCATGCTTTGTTCAAGTAACCACGATAAAAGTGACATAATGCCCTTAGCTAACTTGATCATCAAACAGACATCATAACCCACATTTTCATAGAAGACCCCACACATCAACAAGTATCCATAGGTGCAGACACTATTACGCCTAAGATAGCGCTCACACTTGAACTGTCGTAAATTGTTAAGTCAAAGTGGGTGTTTGGATATTTTATCCACTCAGACCTCATCACTTAAAGTCTAATGACAGATTGTGGTCATGGCCAACTTAGGCTCCATACACCACTCAGAATTATTCTGCCAATATCCATTCTAACAGCATTATATACCACATACAGCCCCTGACACTCTTCCAATCTCCCAATGACATCCAGTCCAGTTCCTTTATTAAGGCACTTGTTGAATATTTTCCGGTAATAAATATAGCTGCTATATTTTGCACCTTGCATTTGATGTACAAAAAATGTGGTCTCCATACTACACCACACAAGCAATGGTCTGACTGTGGGTTTGTACCCAAGTCCTTCGCTTCTCTGGTACATCCCCTCATCACCCTCTCTGTTAAATGATTTTTATGTAGTGAAAAACGTGAGAAACACAATTCGTATGGCAACACAAACGGCAGTAAACTGTAAAGAGTACAGTGAAATGGGAGATTGCCTAAGCCCTGAAGCAATGGTTAGAAGCACATGTTGATGGTGAGCATAATTCTATAACCATATATTTTAGACTCAAATTAACAGAGGAAGTAGACACACGCACACACTTGTACATGCATACAGCGAGGTCGACAGAACTAACAGCAAGCATCATGGAAACGATGAAGTGTGGCAGAATTGTCGTTACCACTGATTAACTGGGCAGAACTATCGTTAAAAAAATCATCAGACAGACGAGTTTAAGTCAGGTATCACAATACTTGCACTTACACGCACAAAGAGAGACGCAGATATACATGTACAAGTCTACACAACTACCAGTACCAATCATGGAAACAAAAAAGTGGTGTAGTACTTTCTTGCCCCATGACTGGCTGAAAAACAGAACTCTCCTTACATATCATCTGCCTGGCGAGATAGAGGGTGTGCAAAAAATGGCATGTTTTCACCATACACCTAAGTATTTACATCATAAATAGTGTTCATCACACACAATTGATTACATTTACCATCAATACGTTTCTCCCACACTGCAACCCTATCTGCCATTCATTAAGAGTGCCCCAGGTACCATGAGTTACAATAGACATTTGACTATCAGCAGATACCAGAACCCCTCATATTCATACTAGGTCTCAACCACAAATCCATACGTATCCACGCACAAGCTCAAAGAAACAGGAACAGCAAATCATACATCCAGACAGAAGAGTTTAATTAATGTATCACCACATTTACAGAGACGCACAAACACTCACATTTCCATGCCTACAGCGAGCTAGACACAACAACCACCCAAATCATGACGACGAAAAAGTGGAGTAGAACCCCCATGGCTCATAACTGACCAAAAAATCATCAGTAACATAATATGTTCCAGGCACCATACTCTTCACATCAATATCATCCCATTTATTTCACACTACAGACCTCACTACCATCCAGTATCATGTGTGCTAGGTACAAAACTGTTCACATCAGCACCAACACGTCTATCCCACACCTAAGCCTTTACTGCCATTCAGTAACATTTACCCCAGGTACCACGAGTAGCAGTAGACATCTGGTCATCAGACAGATATCATAACTCCCATATTCATACTAGGTCTCAACCAAAAATCTGTACGTCACCTCACACAAGCAAGGTATCACCACATTTACGAAAAAAACACACAGAGATAGAGACGCATACACACGTTCATTTCCAGGCCTACAGCGATCTCGACTCAACAACTAGCCCAATCATGGCAACGAAAAAGTGGAACAGAACACCCATGACTGGCCAAAAATCATAGAAAGACACACATAAACACATACATACACACTAACATGTCAATGCATTCAAACAGTTCCATTCATCACCACACATAACTGGAGGAAAAACTGAAGAGTTACAGGATGTGTGAAGTTTGAAATCACAGCCACATCTCTCCCACACCGCAACCCTTTCTGTCATTTAGTAACATGTGACCCAGGTACCATGAGTTACAATAGACACTTGTCTATCAGACAGATATCATAACCTCCATATTCATACTAGGTCTCACCCACAAACCCATACGTCTCCACACAAGCACAAACATATGGGAGGAACAGCAATTCATACGTCCAGATAAATGAGTTTAAGGAAGGTATCACCATACTTACGCACACAGACACATATATCCATGCCTACAGCGAGCTCAACACAACAACGAGCCCAATCATGGAAAGTAAAAAGTGGGACAGAACCCCCATGGCTCAAGACTGACGAAAAAAATCATCATTAACATGTGTTCCAAGTAACAAACTCCTCACATCAAAATCATATCATTTAACTCACACTACAGACCTCTCTGCCATTCAGTATCGTTGGTAATATGTACAAATCTGTTCACATGATCAGCACCACCTCTATCCCACGCCACAAGCCTTTTCTGCTATTCAGTAATATTTGCCCCATGTACCACGAGTATCAGTAGTCACATGGTCATCAGACAAATATCATAACTCCCATACTCATACTAGACCTCACACACAAACATAACTGACCAAAAAACCATCAGACAGACGTTAGAGTGTGTGCAAAGGATGACATGTTTTTCCCATACACCTCAGTACTTATCACATTATCAATTAATTACATCAACACATAGGTAGCCAGTCATTGTGAAATCTCAAAGTCGAATATAATCCTATCGTGATAGACACACAGCCACATAGAAAGACACACACTCACATGTCCATGCATACACACAGATGACTGAACACCCTAGGTCGAGACTGAATAGTTACAGGATGTGCGAAATATTTCATTTCTTTGAGCTGTTCACATGATCAGCACCACCTCTATCCCACGCCACAAGCCATTTCTGCTGTTCAGTAATATTTGTCCGACATACCACGAGTATCAGTAGGCACATGCTCATCAGTCAAATATCGTAACTCCCATACTCATACTAGGTCTCACACACTAATCCATACATCACCACACACAAGCACTCACAAACAACCATCAGACAGACGTTAGAGTGTGTGCAATGTTATTGCCATACACCTCAGTATTTATCACATTATCAATTAATTACATCAACACACCCTAGGTAGCCAGTCATTGTGAAATCTCAAAGTCGAATAGAATCCTATCGTGATAGACACACAACCACATAGAAAAACACACATACACACACTCACATGTCCATGCATACACACAGTTACCATATATCACCACACACATATACACGTAACTGGAGGAAAAGGACTGAACACCCTAGGTCCAGACTGAATAGCTACAGGATGTGCGAAATGTTTCATTTCTTTGCCACAAACCTCGGTGCTCGTCAGTTAATAGAAGCTCATCAAAGACAAATTTTGGGTGAACCTGCCCGGGCGGGCGCGGCGCGAGGTGGCCACCCTTCCTCACAGCGGACGCGTACATCATGTAGGTCGGTATACCGGCGTATATTACCGCCTCGAGCGCAATGAAATTCCGGTCTTCAGTCCGGTCCTAAAAATGCGGTTACCGGTAATAGGTCCCGGTCGGAAATCTCCGGTAATCCATCGCGGTCCGCGCTTTTAGACTGGCGTATTACGGTATTTCTGTCCGCAGTGGGGTAGGGTGGCCACCTCCCGCCGCGCCCGCCCGGGCAGGTTCACCCAAAATTTGTCTTTGATGAGCTTCTATTAACTGACGAGCACCGAGGTTTGTGGCAAAGAAATGAAACATTTCGCACATCCTGTAGCTATTCAGTCTGGACCTAGGGTGTTCAGTCCTTTTCCTCCAGTTACGTGTATATGTGTGTGGTGATATATGGTAACTGTGTGTATGCATGGACATGTGAGTGTGTGTATGTGTGTTTTTCTATGTGGTTGTGTGTCTATCACGATAGGATTCTATTCGACTTTGAGATTTCACAATGACTGGCTACCTAGGGTGTGTTGATGTAATTAATTGATAATGTGATAAATACTGAGGTGTATGGCAATAACATTGCACACACTCTAACGTCTGTCTGATGGTTGTTTGTGAGTGCTTGTGTGTGGTGATGTATGGATTAGTGTGTGAGACCTAGTATGAGTATGGGAGTTACTGATATTTGACTGATGAGCATGTGCCTACTGATACTCGTGGTATGTCGGACAAATATTACTGAACAGCAGAAATGGCTTGTGGCGTGGGATAGAGGTGGTGCTGATCATGTGAACAGCTCAAAGAAATGAAATATTTCGCACATCCTGTAACTATTCAGTCTCGACCTAGGGTGTTCAGTCATCTGTTTGTATGCATGGACATGTGAGTGTGTGTCTTTCTATGTGGCTGTGTGTCTATCACGATAGGATTATATTCGACTTTGAGATTTCACAATGACTGGCTACCTATGTGTTGATGTAATTAATTGATAATGTGATAAGTACTGAGGTGTATGGGAAAAACATGTCATCCTTTGCACACACTCTAACGTCTGTCTGATGGTTTTTTTGGTCAGTTATGTTTGTGTGTGAGGTCTAGTATGAGTATGGGAGTTATGATATTTGTCTGATGACCATGTGACTACTGATACTCGTGGTACATGGGGCAAATATTACTGAATAGCAGAAAAGGCTTGTGGCGTGGGATAGAGGTGGTGCTGATCATGTGAACAGATTTGTACATATTACCAACGATACTGAATGGCAGAGAGGTCTGTAGTGTGAGTTAAATGATATGATTTTGATGTGAGGAGTTTGTTACTTGGAACACATGTTAATGATGATTTTTTTCGTCAGTCTTGAGCCATGGGGGTTCTGTCCCACTTTTTATTTTCCATGATTGGGCTCGTTGTTGTGTTGAGCTCGCTGTAGGCATGGATATATGTGTCTGTGTGCGTAAGTATGGTGATACCTTCCTTAAACTCATTTATCTGGACGTATGAATTGCTGTTCCTCCCATATGTTTGTGCTTGTGTGGAGACGTATGGGTTTGTGGGTGAGACCTAGTATGAATATGGAGGTTATGATATCTGTCTGATAGACAAGTGTCTATTGTAACTCATGGTACCTGGGTCACATGTTACTAAATGACAGAAAGGGTTGCGGTGTGGGAGAGATGTGGCTGTGATTTCAAACTTCACACATCCTGTAACTCTTCAGTTTTTCCTCCAGTTATGTGTGGTGATGAATGGAACTGTTTGAATGCATTGACATGTTAGTGTGTATGTATGTGTTTATGTGTGTCTTTCTATGATTTTTGGCCAGTCATGGGTGTTCTGTTCCACTTTTTCGTTGCCATGATTGGGCTAGTTGTTGAGTCGAGATCGCTGTAGGCCTGGAAATGAACGTGTGTATGCGTCTCTATCTCTGTGTGTTTTTTTTCGTAAATGTGGTGATACCTTGCTTGTGTGAGGTGACGTACAGATTTTTGGTTGAGACCTAGTATGAATATGGGAGTTATGATATCTGTCTGATGACCAGATGTCTACTGCTACTCGTGGTACCTGGGGTAAATGTTACTGAATGGCAGTAAAGGCTTAGGTGTGGGATAGACGTGTTGGTGCTGATGTGAACAGTTTTGTACCTAGCACACATGATACTGGATGGTAGTGAGGTCTGTAGTGTGAAATAAATGGGATGATATTGATGTGAAGAGTATGGTGCCTGGAACATATTATGTTACTGATGATTTTTTGGTCAGTTATGAGCCATGGGGGTTCTACTCCACTTTTTCGTCGTCATGATTTGGGTGGTTGTTGTGTCTAGCTCGCTGTAGGCATGGAAATGTGAGTGTTTGTGCGTCTCTGTAAATGTGGTGATACATTAATTAAACTCTTCTGTCTGGATGTATGATTTGCTGTTCCTGTTTCTTTGAGCTTGTGCGTGGATACGTATGGATTTGTGGTTGAGACCTAGTATGAATATGAGGGGTTCTGGTATCTGCTGATAGTCAATGTCTATTGTAACTCATGGTACCTGGGGCACTCTTAATGAATGGCAGATAGGGTTGCAGTGTGGGAGAAACGTATTGATGGTAAATGTAATCAATTGTGTGTGATGAACACTATTTATGATGTAAATACTTAGGTGTATGGTGAAAACATGCCATTTTTTGCACACCCTCTATCTCGCCAGGCAGATGATATGTAAGGAGAGTTCTGTTTTTCAGCCAGTCATGGGGCAAGAAAGTACTACACCACTTTTTTGTTTCCATGATTGGTACTGGTAGTTGTGTAGACTTGTACATGTATATCTGCGTCTCTCTTTGTGCGTGTAAGTGCAAGTATTGTGATACCTGACTTAAACTCGTCTGTCTGATGATTTTTTTAACGATAGTTCTGCCCAGTTAATCAGTGGTAACGACAATTCTGCCACACTTCATCGTTTCCATGATGCTTGCTGTTAGTTCTGTCGACCTCGCTGTATGCATGTACAAGTGTGTGCGTGTGTCTACTTCCTCTGTTAATTTGAGTCTAAAATATATGGTATAGAATTATGCTCACCATCAACATGTGCTTCTAACCATTGCTTCAGGGCTTAGGCAATCTCCCATTTCACTGTACTCTTTACAGTTTACTGCCGTTTGTGTTGCCATACGAATTGTGTTTCTCACGTTTTTCACTACATAAAAATCATTTAACAGAGAGGGTGATGAGGGGATGTACCAGAGAAGCGAAGGACTTGGGTACAAACCCACAGTCAGACCATTGCTTGTGTGGTGTAGTATGGAGACCACATTTTTTGTACATCAAATGCAAGGTGCAAAATATAGCAGCTATATTTATTAGCGGAAAATATTCAACAAGTGCCTTAATAAAGGAACTGGACTGGATGTCATTGGGAGATTGGAAGAGTGTCAGGGGCTGTATGTGGTATATAATGCTGTTAGAATGGATATTGGCAGAATAATTCTGAGTGGTGTATGGAGCCTAAGTTGGCCATGACCACAATCTGTCATTAGACTTTAAGTGATGAGGTCTGAGTGGATAAAATATCCAAACACCCACTTTGACTTAACAATTTACGACAGTTCAAGTGTGAGCGCTATCTTAGGCGTAATAGTGTCTGCACCTATGGATACTTGTTGATGTGTGGGGTCTTCTATGAAAATGTGGGTTATGATGTCTGTTTGATGATCAAGTTAGCTAAGGGCATTATGTCACTTTTATCGTGGTTACTTGAACAAAGCATGCAATTACAGTCAAATGTCACACTTGGCCCTGAATCCGAAGTTTGGCGTCAGATGGGAACATTTAAACCGAATGGAGAACTCTCCTGGCACCTGATTGGTTGAAAAATATTGTCCTGGAGAATTTTATTGGATAACTGCAGTAGAACCACCTTAAGTGAACATTTTGGTAGCTGGAATCCCTGTTAATGATTAAGAGAAGACTTTGCGAATTTTTGGTTTACTTTAACACACGAACAAAAGGTAACCCTGTCAGTAACTGTTCAGAGGTTGGATTGGGAATCATTGGAAACAGAATGAAGTTTGGGGAAGTGCTGGGCGTATGTTGGCGATGAGGCTAGGGTAGATCTTGGTGAAAGAATTAGGAATAGTGCACTGGATTTCTTCTATAAGTAAGTGTCTGCCTGCTTCGATGAACGGAATTTTTTTTATGGTTTTCCCTACCTTAGTCGGTGAATGTCTCTCGGTTTCAATGAAAGGATTTCACCATTGATGGGTTTTTGAGGCTACGAATTTTGAAAGGAATAACGTATGTGTGGTATTGCTATACTTTATCACAATAATTTCATTTTTTTAAACTTTTTAACGTCTCTCTAACAACGTGGCCTTTTGAGACGGGGAAAGGATGGGGAGCAAGGAATGGGAAGGAATTCGGCCATGTCCTTTTGAAGGAAGCATCCCGGCATTCACCTGGAGTGATTTGTGTAAACCATGGAAAACCCAAATCTGGATGCCCGGAAACGCCGTCCTCTCGAATGCGAAGGCCAGAACGCTAAATAATTTCATGAAAACAGGTACACATAGAATTCTTCCTCGGTTTTATATCTGGAGTTTATGACGTTTTTTTTTCATATCGAACGTTAAAAGGAAACACCGCGGCCGGACTCGAACCGGCGACCTTCGGCACTAAGTATTGATTTATTATAATGATTCTCTGAAATTAGGATATTTATCTATGTCTTTCTTTCAACCTGAAATTTACTCTGATGGGACCTAAGTATTTAAACACTTAGGTGTATGGTGAAAACATGTCATCTTTTGCACACACCCTCTATCTCGCCAGGCTGATGATATGTAAGGAGAGTTCTGTTTTTCAGCCAGTCATGAGGCAAGAGAGTACTACACCACTTTTTCGTTAAAAAGCTGCAAGTATTGATTTATTTATAATGATTCTCTGAAATTAGGATATTTATCTATGTCTTTCTTTCAACCTGAAATTTACTCTGATGGGGCCTAAGTATTTAATTAAAGGGGGGGGGCGGAGGTGTCCTGATTTAATGGTATCTTACATTTTTTCTTCAATATTTCATGGCAACGCGACTTAAAAATCATCTTGAATAATTACAACCAGTAAAGTTTTAGTAGATCTTGCATCACTCATACTTAATATATAAAAAGTAAAAAATTTCTGATGCCCAATATACAAAGCTTGCCTAGCCAGTTGAAAAAAAAAAAGAAGCAAATGACGCTTTTATTCTGAAACACTTAATGGGTGGGTAAATAGTTGTGGCAATGAGAAAATGACATATAAGTAGATTTACACGGGCGAGAACTTAATGTTTTCTTTTCGCCTAGCACACCCCCTCGGATCGAATTCCCGAGTGCTGAAGTTACTCACATCATTATTATTAAGTATTTGCATGAGAATGAATCTTGACACCGAAGAAAATATTTTACTGTGCTGAAATATTTGCACCTTGCTGTCGATAGTGTGTGTACAGAGCTTCACGCCGAGAATAACTCCATGGTTTCGAAATACTTGTCACATTGATATACCGAACCTTCGTCGGTGAATGTCTCTCGGTTTCATTGAAAGGCTTTCACCATTGATGGGTTTTTGAGGCTACGAATTTTGAAAGGAATAACGTATGTGTGGTATTGCTATACTTTATCACAATAATTTCATTTTTTTAAGCTTTTTAACGTCTCTCTAACAACGTGGTCATTAGAGACGGGAAAGGAATTCGGTCATGGCCTTTTGAAGGTAGCATCCCGGAATTCACTTGGAGTGATTTGGGGAAACCATGGATGCCCGGAACCTCCGTCCTCCCGAATGCGAGGCAAGAACGCTAAATAATTTCATGAAAACAGGTACACATAGAATTTATATCTGGAGTTTATGACGGTTTTTTCCCCCATATAGAACGTTAAAAGGAAACATTTATGCTTTTTTTATTCAAGGCAGGTATCCTCTCTAGGTATGGAAACTAAAATTTTGATTTTCGTTTTTAAAACACGTTATTCTGGCGAGGGATTAGGCTACCATAAAAGATTCTTATATTTGTTCTACGAAAACTGACATATAATAATTATTCTCATCTCGTAATAATTTCTTCTTGAACCGCAGTGAATTTCTATGTATCCTGCTGGAACGGTTTCGATGGCGCAACCCGATAGCAGGACACCTGAACATATAACAAATACACATGAAATTTTTTGCAAGCCTGAGACTCTGCAATATGTATTGGACGCCCTAATTTCTTTGTCCGCCAGCTATGCTTTCATAATGGTGGATGGCCTAGCTGTATCGCTCTGTAATGGAGCCATTTCGTAACCTGTCGGACTCCCGAGCAAACGTCGAAATATTTCACGCATATTGGGACACCCGCACCATCTAGCGGCAAATGTCTACTACCGTGTGCTGACCTCTAGCGAGAGTTATTCAAGTTATCGCGCATGTCGCAACAGGGTCTCGGCGCCGAGCAAGTGCGTACATGTCGACCGACACCTGTGCAAATACGCCTTAGGCTAGGGTTTTCCCCCGCAAGACAAGGATAGAAGATTTCGTGGCGAAGTGGAATATCTCTGGCCGGCGCATGCGCAGATGAAGTTTCTCGTGTCATGCGCTGTTCGGTGGAGACACCTGGTGTCAGGATGTGTGTACATGCTACATTGCAACATTTGTGCAGCTGGAATATCTACATCACATAGGACACAATCGTAAATAATATCGCTGATTTCAGATTAACATTGTTGCAGAAAAGTGAAATAACAGCTAGAATAAAGACTAAATAACAGTTATATATGTTTAATTTGAAATATGCCGTCGTCATGCCGTCAATGTGGCAACACTGCACTAGATTTGAATTTCCCGCCAACCGGAAGTGACGTCATGGAGGGGAGGGAGAAAAGGGGAAGGGAAGCCGCCATTTTGTGTCACGTGACCGGAAGTTGGGTTTATACAAAGTCGGCTATATCTTCCTACTGATGCCTTTTTTTGTCATTAGCAATCGAATGCTCTACCACTCTCCTTGACTTCATATCAGCATGCAATTTAAAAAAATCAGCTGGAAATATGCTGGCCCATGGGGAAGCGATATGTATTTTGCTTCAGATTAGTTATGTTTGTAGATCATTGTTATGAGAATCATTGATTTACCATATTTCTGCACGAAAACCATAGCATCAATAAACCATTCATTCATGTTTGTAGGTGAGCCAGTAAATGGTGAAGGCAAGATTTCTTGTCTGCCACAGGAGCTCCTATAAACGATCTTTATTGCACATTATCACCCACGTTCACGTAAAGATCGGCTCTGAGTTGGCTTTGATTAATCTAGATTCTCTTGACTTCTAAGTGAACGTAGGTATCGACAACCCAATTCAGGAAATGTTACCATTACCTGTGTAGTAGGCTAAATCATTCACGAATCGCTAATCGATTTGACACGTACTGCAGCAAGGTAACTTTGTTCTGCCTCAAAGTTTGCATGTTTGTGTGTGAGATTTGTGGATACCAGCCAAACTCACCATTAGGGAACGATAGCGAGTATACAATGAGGTCAAGAGATACATCGAGAACAGAAAATCTGCTTACGCCTCCAGATTTAGAATACGACCCATATTTGCTTCTGAATATAGCAGCTGTATCAATTTTAGTGCGCACACCACAGATTCAGTGGAATGTTTCGTTTACACGCACGTGCATCTTGCTCTCTACATTTGTACGCCAGGAAAAGTCGCCACATTTACCAGAGATATTTCGAGTTCTATAACTGTTATCAAAGTCAAATTTGAGAAAAACTACAGGCTGAGCTATAAAATTTTACACTACAACCATGAATATCTCCCACCTACTTAGGCGTGATGAAATTCGCAAAATATCACTTTGCCCATTTTATATATGTGTCGGAATCAGAGGAGTGGGAATCAATCACCACACTTTGGGCAGTACCGATTTGCGGAAAGAGGGCACAGTACACAGATAGCTAACACAGCAGCTACACTGCGCCATTTTGAAGATAATGACGTATAAAGCAGCCAGACTTTTGCTTTAACCTGCAGCTATCCCGACCAATTATAGGAATATATAACAACAAAAGCAAATAATTCAAAATCATTTCCTTAGAATGGACATGCGGTTTATTTATGATTATTATTGACGTCGGGCTCATTAGAGGCGAGAAAGGATGGGAGACAAGGAACAGGAAGGAATTCAGCCATGGTCTTTTGTAGGAAGCATCCCGGCATTCGCCTGGAGTGATTTGGAGAAATCATGGAAAACTCAAATCTGGATGCTCGGACGGGGATTCAAACCCACGTTCTTCCGAATGCGAGGCCATAGCGTTAACCACTCACCCACCACGCTCGGTGGACAGGCCTGTAATAGCACTCTGTGTCGCGACGGAGAATTCCGTAACGGCAGGATCTACAATCAAGAGGAAGATGGCAACCGGCTGAATGGTTCTAGCCGCCTCAATGAACCTGACTACTGGCACCGACAAGGATCTATAATAGTAAAGAAAACGAATCAGGAGCTATTCTTCGACATTACTCGTAGCTAGACGGAAATCTTTCGCCGTCTATACTACACCTGAAGTGGGATTATCTAGAGTAGTGTCTCTCAATGTGGGGTACGTGAAACCTTAGGGGTTGGCCAGTTGATCGTAGGGGGTTCGCGACAAGATTTACGTAATGGTAGACAGGCTATCGGTAGCTTATAACACGCACAATTGTGATTATCGCTTATTGTCGCCAGCAGTATACCTGGAGCTAAAAGTTTGAGAAACACTGATTGTATAGAGAAGCATTTCGCTCAGCCAAGACGTTGGAGATCGATGTTTGCGTTACGGTACGTTTATAGCAGGTGGCCAGTGCGAAAATTTTGCGAATTATTTACGATGAATCTGTTGTGGCAGGATGGAGGAAGAATCAGCTCATTTGTAGCAATTGTTTATTTGTCAACTGAAATAGGTACCTAGCAAAGCAATTACAAGGTCTTACGAAGCAATTAAACGTGAAGAAATGTTTCCCTAACAGAAACAAAAATATCCGTAAGGCTCCTCACTCTAGAAAAAAAACCACACAGTTTATTAATATGTGATATGCGGTGCTGCTATTTAGCGGATCGCGATAACTCCTTATCGAAGCCAGTGAAGCCTAGAAGCATGACTCTGCATAATTCATAATTTTAACATTTACGGGATGAAATTCGAAAAATTCCTTTCTTAATTAATTATGTTACCAAAGCAGAGAACTTAATCTTTAAAATTACAACTAAGTTATCAATTTTTGTTATGTATGATAGGAGAAAGATGGTTCGTAATTAAAAAAAATAGAAATAATATAGATAATACGTTGACTACATAGCGATAAGGCAGAAAATACTCATAATACACATCGTGCCACTGCAGGAATATCTTCCGTGTTGAACATATAGACAGAAGAATAACAACAGCTAAGTACAAGAAGCATTCTACCGCGAAGGTACTACGCTAGAGAACGCAGGAAGAACGTTTGGTGCAAAGAGAGGAAATACGGCAGCAAGGCGATGGGGCAAACCTATCGAAACAAGATAGTGAGCTACCTCGTCCAACAGCTTCATCCCTCTCGTATACAAGACATGCTAGCAAGTAATTGATGGCCGGCCTCGGTAGCGCAGGGGCTAGAGTGCTAGCTCCGCGTGCCGAAGGTCGCCGGTTCGAATCCGGCCGCGGGCATGGATGTTAAGTGTTGTGTGTCTGTGTGAATGTCCTGTCTTTCCTGTGGTGTCCATACTTACAAGATACTGAATATAAACACTGCATGATGACTTATTCACATTGAGCTGGCTGTATGGCCTCAGCAGCCGAAAGCCATTTAATCAAAAAAAAAAAAAAAAAGTAATTGATGTGGCGATGTAGTTATAGCCACTAGTAGCAGTAGCAGCGGAAATGGTTACTGCTACTCCGAGCAGAAACAACGAATGACTCTCATCAAGGTGATCGTTAAGGTTACAAATTTCATCACTCTTGCGGACCGTATAATGTTTACAAAAGTAATAGACGTAATTTCTTAAAGTTAACACGCTCACTATTGGGATAAAAATTGTGTTGATCTATTTTCAGAGTGACCATAAAGTCATGCGCGTGAGTGAGAAGAGCAGTGGCCTAGCGCATCCTACGAAAGAAGGGATGTGTTCACTAGTGGTCAATAAATACAGCGATAAACAGTGACTACATTAGAAGCAATACTAAGACGGATACAATAGCAACCAACAGCGGTGAGTTCTTTCCTTTTCCATTTTGATTCTATCGTCGGATTCTCACTTATGAGTGAAGAGACTGGAAGGCGGAGTAATACGTGAGTGTTGTCTTCACGCATTATAGCCGCGTACACTGAAAGATGTTTTAATGACAGCATAATTTTGGGGGATGCTTTTACCGATCTGGCCTACTAAATGCATGACATTCGTGGAGTAGGGTTACCGCAACTCAGGTATGAGCAATTTAGGTGATACAAGTGAGATTGAAATTAGTCGCATGGGTAGGTTAACGTAGAACAAAATTTGGGTTACGGCCGAATATGGGAGTATCGAGAAGTAATTGTATCTTTGGTTTGAAACTTGTCACAGATGTTCTTCACTACAGACCTTTCTAGAAATGGTGAGAAGAAACGTAACTTAGACGTGATGCCACATGACATTTATCTTACGCTATAGCAATAAGAATAGTGGCAGCCATTTCTAATCACATGTCGAAGGTTATTTGTAACCAAGAGACGCGGTACCATAGTAATAACATCCCTTGCAATCTGTACAGAAGTGACTCTACAGTTGATTCCTGTTCGGAATTAGCATGACATCGATCTTCAACTCAGTGGTTAGGAAGAAGTAAAACCAACGAAAATATCAATAGTTCATCAATAATCTTGTTATAGGAATGAAAAGATTAAACTTGCTTGAGGGTACATCCGGATGGATGGCTATCAGGATTTTAGTTTTCAAGGGTTTCCCAAAATCACTCCAGGTATATTCTGAGATTGTTCCTTGAAAGAGACCATGTCCGAATTCCTTCCCGTTCCTTGTCCCAAGTCCTATCTCGCCACTAATGCCGCGATGCCGAAGAAGCGTAAAGCAATAACTAAATAAAAAAATGAGGCACGAATTGAAGAGACGATGAAGCAGATAGCACAAGTCCTCAGGCGTAGAATCACTGGAATAATAAAACCTACACACAGGTTTCAAATAAATTACTTATCCTTGCCCCAGGAATCCTTCCCATCATTGGAAGACGCCCAGATACTGAGTCAGCATACGTGGGGTGACCAAGCTGCACCCCCTCTTCCTGTAAGTTTTCCCGTGATTGCTGTAGGAACTCCTAGGTTCTAGGTTTAGTCAAGCAGAAGATAAAACTTCAGGTACGACGTCCGGATTTTGCGGTTGATTGTTCCGCGGCTTGGTGCCACCGGATGTTTGCCCACGGAAAACCGAGCGAGATGGGTGGACGGTAACCCCGTGGCGTAGCATTCAGGAGAACGCGGATTCGAATTCCCGTCCGGGCATCTGGATTTCCGTTTTCCATGTTTTCCCCAAATCATTCAAGGCGAATGCCAGGATGGTTCCTGCAAATGGCCATGGCCTAATTCTTTCCTGTTTCTTGCCCCCAATCCCTTCCCGCCAATCTCGATGTCGACGAAGCGTAAAAGCAAAGGACCAGCCAGCCAAGGGAGAACATCAGTACCGAGGACACCTCCCACCATTGCCCCAAGGGAGGGAGGGGGCTGGTTCTCAGGTGGTGTTGTGTGATCCTGATGTCGGTAGTACACGGAGTAAGTTGCGGATCTGTCGTATGCGATTATCCGGTACCGGTAGTCAATGTGTCCGTTTTAACGGGAATGGACACGTTGCAGACAGGGAAGTGATGCCGTCGAGATGCACAGTCGAGGGTGCTATTTTGTCGTATAATTTTTAGTGGTAATAAAGGCAATTTGTTTCCAAGCCAGCGCAACGGTGTGAGACTACACCGCTTCTATATGACACCGGCAACAAGGCCACTGATCTTACAGTCCTTACTGTGAGAAAGTCAACCATCACGGCTGGAACACGCGGAACACATCCTATAAACACGTGAAGTACACGCTTGTACGGCATGACATACAGCCAATGAGAAGAGAGTATTCTCCACTTTCAGGGCCGGGGACGCTTCTCGGCGCGTACGTTACTAGACAGTCCGCGATGTGAAATTTCATTGGCAAGACCCATTGCTACCCAAGTTAGCCATTTTGGGTATTTTTCTATCATTTTCCCTTTGCTGGCTCAGAAGCAACTGCCACCGCTTGAACCCTATGGTTCACAATTGCTATTACCGGAAAACCTCCTATTCATCTATCAATCTTGTAAGATTACCTTGCAACAATTTCTCTTTAATAAATCAAGTAATTACAACTCTTTCTATCATTCCAAAGAGCACCTACGTCCTGATTTAAATAAATTAAGTCTCTGTATGTGTGTTTTATCCTAGCCATATGCCTACAGATGCCGACTGGAGACTGGAAACCACAGCTGACAGCACGTGAGGCTAGGACGAACCCGTCGGTGTGGTAAGTGTCGACGCCCGCTCGGTTCACACGCGACATTCCAACTATGTCCATGCCCCACCTAGTCTGACCCAGTGGGCTGGACGGTTCTCAATGACGTGACGGGACCCCTCAAAAACGGTGACAATGCCACATCTCATAGCTGCTTTACGTGCGCTAAGACTTAGAGCAGTGATACGGCAGTGCTGTTTGCAATATGCCTGGTCGACGAAAACTGGGCTTGAGTACTGACAGTGAATTAGTGTTACGTGTCCCCTGTCTCATGCTTGCACTTGGTTCGATTGCTACGTGTTCAATTGGACCTAGAGTGAGGGCAATTACTGGATGAGGCAAATGGCTTAAAAATTTGTGTATTTATTTAGTCCAACATACCTTAAGATCAACTAAAGGTTTCGCAGATTTTATCACCAAGACTTTCGCGATGGAGGATTATGTT
This sequence comes from Vandiemenella viatica, assembly GCA_031002005.1. Lineage (NCBI taxonomy): Eukaryota > Metazoa > Arthropoda > Insecta > Orthoptera > Morabidae > Vandiemenella > Vandiemenella viatica. The sequence continues at coordinate 43,606,370 of CM061921.1, read as the reverse complement.
GATTGTCAACAGGATGCCAATGTTCAGATCATCTTCAACACAATATCTAATTTATCCTTCATCGAGTCAACGCTGTTGATCAGATTTTAAGAGATGTATTTTCCCAGGCTAGATAGAGACTTCACATTCGGGCCACAGGTCTGGGGATAAATGAGAGAGCGTTGATGACTTAAATGTGTACATACACAGTATGTACGAACATGAAAAAATATCTCTTTTTCGTGTTAGTATAAATACTGTGTACTGAACGTAGCTTTTTAAATAAATAGAAAATACGTTTTTCATGGTGTTCATATGTGTTCAATGGTCAGATATATTTGGTGTTCAGATGTGCAACAGTAACAGACAGATGTACAGTTGTTAAGGGGTATAATTTTGCACGGTAAAATTTGTAATAATATGAGATGTTTCTTACTGAAGTATTGCAGCAAGATAGCCAAAAGTATTACATTTGAAATTTTTAGTATTCAAATCATTTATTAGGAAAGGGTTTCCTACAGTATGGTCTGAATATTGTTAATAACGTTAGGATAATCATTTCAGTTTTAATTAAAGTAATTAGCTGTGTGTATTAAAAACATTAGTTTGACTATCATCTCTAACAGGATATAAACAAATTTTTAATTGGTTTTCGCATATCGCTTTTGTACAGGACCTCATATTAGTGCTGCCAGGATTCACTCAGTTATGTAATGAGCATCAGGATAACTTCAGTATGCCCCAGATCAACCATGACCTGTGTGACCACATCAGTTGACTGAGCGGCATAGGATACCATAAATGACATGAAAAATTTTCACTCAAACATTTTGTTTAAGTGATAGTCGCTCCCAAGGTGCCGAGCTCTTGATTTATTCCACTATTTCCCCTCAAAGAAAAGTCGCTCCACTTACTGTGCCTAGAAAAATCGTGGGGAACACATATTATGTATAACTGTGGCCTCACTGTAAATGGCCAATTCCTTTAATTTTGTACAAGGGCCGTCCCCCACGCGCGCTTTTCATTTCTACCTTCCCAATAGGTTGACTTGCGATTCATGAGTGACCTGTGATTGTTTCCTGATTGACACGACTAGACAGTGACTGGGTCAATTTTCTCTTTTAATTGTGACTTCCAGCTGAAAATCAAGAGTAACCGCCTCTCCCGAATGAGTCCCCTACAGGTTTTTTTTTTTTTAACTTCTTTACGTCTCTCAACAGCGAGGTCTTTAGGACGGGAAAGGATGGGGGCAAGGAATGGGAAGGAATTAGGCCATGGCCTTTGTTAAGGAAGCATCCCGGCATTTGCCTGGAGTGATTTGGGAAACCATGGAAAACCCAAATCTGGATGCCCGGACGGGGATTCGAACCGCCGTCCTCCCGAATGCGAGGCCAGAACGCTAGCCGTTACACCACCACGCTCGGTGCCCTATAGGTGTTTGCCAAATAGAGTGCCTCTTCCAAGTATTGTAAAAAATGAACCAGACACTTCATCATGCTCTAGATACACTATTACGCTAAAATGCAATTTTGTCTTAACTATTAACCTGGGGGATAGTATTTTTACTAGAACGAAAATGTTTTATAACATATAATCTGCGGGCTCCTAATGTAATAAAATAGATTTCGATTATGCTTACGAAATAATATGTGTTAAATTCTAAACAAGGCAGAAAATGTTCGTGGTAAGCTCTTTTTCTCGTCAACAACTTGCGAATGTAGCCGATACCGGATTACTAACAAGTAATGTGAATGGTAATGGCCCAACTTTTTTTTTTTTTTTTTTTTTTTTTTTTTTTTTTTTTTTTTTTTTTTTTTTTTTTTTTTTTTTTGGATCATGCCATTATATTGTGAGATGACTTATATTATCAGGATTAATTAAGCCTTAAATCCTGGTAACAGAAGTAAAAGTGTTTGTCAAAATATTTTGTATCGTAGTCTCAGATTATTTCTAGACTGATTGTTGCTGTGTCAGCTAGAGCTCTTCACTGTAAGTGGAAAGAACAAAAAAGGAAACCAAGATCCTCCATTAGCTATAGACGTGGAAGGAACAATCAGAGGAAGCTGAACCGCAAGGTGGAGGAGTGAACTTAATCGTGATATTCAAGCTACTCACGAGGAATTGTCCTCCTGTGATTTCAATAATTTTTTGATAAATTATAGTACACTAAAATCTAAGAAATTCAATTTTTTTTTAATCTTTAGGTTAATGTATTTAGTGGGCGAAATGTCAGCCAAATTTTGGGGTATAAAATAAAAATTCCTTTGCTTAACAATGAAATAAAACATTTCTCTCAACATATAGACTAGACTATTAGCTTTTTAATAATTATAGATTTGAATTTTTAAGGGTTTCTTTCTCTTTTTGTTTTAATACGTACCTAACCTCTAAACAAAATGCAAGCTGTGAATTACGTTCAACATACTCACTTAATTATCTTCCTCATAATAAGGATAGAGGAAAGTGCCCAAAAGCGGACCCCCATTTTGTTTTTTATTAACAATATATATAAATTAGTAAAAAAAACTGTTTTTAAAGCATGAAATATTTACTTCACTATGTTACACACCTTTTACATTCTAATTTCAAAATTTATCTCTATAAATGATTACCAAAAAAAATTTCGAAATAAACCTTACACTTTTGCGATTTGAAAAATAGTTGCCCAAATCGGACCCCTCATAAAAGTTATGAAAATTACACAAAATAAAATTATAAAAATGAAATGAATCACAAAAAAACATAATATTGTTTTAAGGCACAAATGTAATATGATAATTACAGGTTTTTTTAATACAAATATATCCTATACATAGATTACAATATAAGAAGACAGAAAATACAACATAAATTAAATTGTTTAACGGCAAAAGTCACAGATGTACACGTCGTATTCAGCCCCAGCACAATCCACATGGGCCCAAAACGAACATATAACGCACATAACCCATAGTTCTCCTTCTGAATCTTCGGAAAACTTCCTGTCGCAGAACATGCCCCAAGCGTTATTATCTTTGGATGGGGACACGCCAGGAAGAAGCTCCAATTCCAATGATCCAGAGGATGCACTCATTTCATCCTCAGTGCTTGATCCTTTCACATTTTTCAAAAGTAAGGCGCTTTTTCACCTGCTCTTTCTCTTTTTTAGAAAGCCCTACTGCTGAACCATGCCTCCGTCCGCCGCTACTTTTGCATCCTCGACCATGATTTCGTGCTTGCTGTTGTGTTTACTTGACTTCTTTAGCTCTTTTAGCTTCCATCAATTGGGCTTTATAAGGCGTAGATGTTATGATCATAGGAATGCAGGCCTTTCGCCCTCTAATTGAGATATAGGTGGACTTGTAAGCATGAAAAAGAAGTGGTCTGGTTTAGGCAACTCACGGGGGTCGACAAGACAGTTCAGTGATAAACATTAATCTAAAACCTTATCATTTAAGAGTGTATATTGGTTGGAAGGCTTACCTGCCAATTTCCACGAGAAATTAAAAAAATATAGCACACTGTAAAAACTTTGTTCACTGACAAAACACGTAATGGCGATTTGGGGATCAAAAATTAAAGTGAGCAACACGATCTCTCTGTTACAGAATGGTGGAAGCCAAAACTACTATTTACACTTGATTCCGCTAGAGTTCAATTCAATGCAGAGGCAGGAGACCGGGGGTCCTCTTTAGGGGGAGGGGTCCGGAATAGGGCTTGCTTATGTGACGTCAGACATTTGAGGTTCTGAGGAAATTTAATGATCTAAATTTATAAAAATATCCGTTTGCTACAGAGGAAGATTTTTTTATTATTATTCTTAATCTCAAGATTTATTGTCAGAGCCGTTCACGAAACCTTAATCCAAATCAGTACTCCCGTCAATCTCCATAAATTTTGCCAATTCTTACGACTGGCTCACGCGTCACATATTGAGTCAGCTCATTTGCTTCTACTAATCCTTTAGCACAGGGTTTCCAAACATTTTTAATGGTTGAACCATTGGAGACCAGCCACGGACGCCTTAATAATAGTAGTAATAATTGGAATTTGGCCATCCTAGAACTGTCATTTGATAGCTTGAGAACTTTCATTTGACAGCTCTACTCGCATCTCACACATTTTGGCCAGAGTTCGCATGTTCTCACGCCTCAATTTGCGTAAATATTAATTTTATTTTTATTTTGTCCTTAAACCCCTAAGGATAGGTCCTGTCCTAGCGTATTGATAGATTTATGTTTATGATGTTACTGCTATATTTGTTTCCCCAACTCTGTTGAAGTAGTCTGCATTTTTAATTGTTCTACCACAGTGACTGGTCTATCATCAGACTAAGACAGTTGTGGCAAAGTCCCACAGGAACTGTCGGCAAATGACGACCGCAAGACACTCGTTAGTTCTGGACATCAAATCTCGAACTTGAGATCAAAACAAGCAGGGCGCGAAGCAACGATTAAATTAGTAACTATTCTACTTCCCGCTAGTGGTTACCACATGATATTCCGCCACTGGCTGCAAAATAGTCCACCCACATTATTCTATGGCCTTTCAAACTCAGAAATTTGTCACGCGCAAAAAACATCTCGTTTTTTCCGCCGGACTTGGAGTCGAGTGTACCGCTACACCGCCGCAGCAGAGGTACTCTCAGATAGCAACAAGATGTACTCAAGCTTGAAAATCGGTTTATCAGGCACGTCGGATCTCCCCTAAGTGCATTGGAATTTTGGAATATCTTCTTTCACACTCACGTAAACAGTTTTCTCGAACCATCCCAAATATTATAAGTGTCCTGACCCTCACAGCTTCATGAATAATAGTCCACGGAAATATTAAATGAATGTTAACAAATGAGTTATAATAATTTATTTACTGTGAATAAAATATTCTCGGGCAACTAGCCGCGCGATTCCATCGATGAAACACGACGTTTCGTCGGTCATAAACTCTGCCGCCACTGTCACGTTACAGTCACTTTAGCAGCAGAGATTATGTCCGCCGGAACGTCGTGTTTTATCGATGCACCCGCGCGGCTAGTTGCCCGAGAATATTTTATTCATATTCAACGCCGCGAGAACTTCCATTCTTACATAATTTATTTATTGATTGATATTGTCAGAAAAACTATGGTGCACGAACCAGAGCCATTGTGACTGTCCTTCCAACGGTTATTGTTTCGACTTTTTTAAAAAAATTACTTTGCAACGTAATCTAGCTCAGAATCAAACGAAGTTTTGACAACACGTCTATTGAGCCTTAATCATCTCGTGATACGGTGGGAAAATCTGAGATTTTGGAAGCATAAGAAGTCGAAACAAGGCAAATCACAGGAATAGGGTGGAAGATAAACAGTTCATTATTAATAAACCTAACGTTTCCATTGTCAAGACACTTTTATGAGTAGCCACATCGTCGTGATCAGAAGTAACATAATTCCGGCCTCTTCTAGCGATTTATTTGATCGGTTTTAATATTGCTATTTGAACACTGTTTTATTATTTGAACACAGTTAATATCTTTGTATTTATTGGCACTAAACATCTTACTGCTGTTCACTTCTACATTTCTATTTTTTTATGTTTTAAGTTGACGCATGAAATGTGTGTCATACGTGTTAAAATGCTTCTGTCACGCTTAAAAGATTGTTATACAACTGAAAACGCTGTAATGAACCAAGGTGAAGTTTTTTTCCGTTGCAATTCTCCTTGCCAACTAGATCTTTCTTTTCAGATATTTATAGCCTCAGAAATTCCTTTCATTTGTTGTGATGTCGGGAAGTTGGGAATTTTAAGAAATTAGGAAGATTTTTTTTTTGAACGGGATTCACGCAAAAACTACTGGTCGGTTAATATATAGCCAGTGATCCCACAGGTAATGTAGGGCATGTTTCATTTTGATGTGAATCGAAAAGAAATTTTAATTTTCCGTCTAATGCTATTCACGCACAGCAATTTGGGTCGTTTTTATGGAGTGTTCTATTAATTTTCATCTCGTGGACCCATAAGTTGAAAAAGGTATGATTAGTTTGGTGTTGCGCCAAAATGCTGACTGATTAAGGAAAATGTTCCCAGATTGTTACACACTTAAATTTATGTTACTTCTAGTAGCCGTAATGTTAATCGTGATTTCAACGTACGATAGGCATTGTATCATTTGGACGAATGAAGTCAGTTTGTTGTGAAGATTCTTGATGCAAAAGGAATTTGCGTTCAGTGGGCCAGGGGTCCTTGGATCATGTAGGTCTTTATGATGGTGGTTAAAGGGAGGTCTGTATATTACTATTTTCATTGAACATGATTGTCGTAAAAACTGCAGGTCGGAATCCTAGATTAAAATATATCCCGTGGTACACTCGGTTATACAGGGTATCTATAATTTATATTTGAAATCGTAAAGCAAATAAATTTAAGATAATTTTTAGTTGAACTCTATTCTCGTAAAAAGTACTAGTCAGATGTTGATGGGATTTCGTTTAATGTACATACACAATGTACGGGTATACTTGGTGTTCAGATGTACAACAACAACAGACAGATGTAAAAATCGATAAATGTACAGTTGTCATGGGGTATAATTTTGCACGGTAGAAATTTGAAATAACATTTAGACGTTTGTTATTTGATTTTTGCAACAAGGTAGCCAAAAGTGTTTTATACTTTTCTATTAGGCCTACTTAGTTTGAAAATAATTCACTAAGAAAGAGTTTACTAAAATAGGTCTGAATATTGTTAGTAATGTTGGAATAGTCAGTTTAGTTTTAATTGAAGTAATTAGCTGTGTGTATTAGAAACATTAGTTTGAATAGCATCTCTAACAGGATATAAACAAATTTTTAATTGGATATGGCATGTCGAATTTATATATGACCTCATATTAGTGCCGTTAGGAGTCTCTGAATCATGTTATGGGCATGGGACAACTTCAGTACTCCCCCGGTCAACCTTGACATGTGTAACCAGATCAATCGATTTAGAGGCGTAGGATACCGTAAATAACATAAAAGATTTTCACTGAAGTATTTTTTTTTTTTTTTTAAGTGATAGTCACTCCTAGCTGCGGAGCTCTTGATATATTCCACTATTTACCCCTTAAAGAAAAGTCGCTCTCTCGCGTGCAAATCTACTTACTGTGGCTGGGAAAACAGCGAGGAACGCATATTATGTATAACTGAGGGCCTCACTGTTAATGGCCGATTCCTTTATTCGTGAACGTGGGCCGTCTCCCAAGTGCGCTTTTGATCTCCACCTTCTCAATATAAAGAACAGCGTGCGAATTCTTGACTCACCTGCGGTTGTTTCCTGATTAAGAAAACTAGACAGTGGCTTGGCCAATCTTATCGCTTCGTGACTTCCAGCTGAATATCAAGATTAACCGTCTCTCCCGACAGTGGTCCGAACAGTTGTATTCCGAATCGAGTGCCTCTTCCGAATATCGTTAAAAATAGACCAGACACCTCAATATGCATTCGACGCTCCATCAAGCTGAAACAAAATTTTGTTTTAACCATTAAGGCAGGTGGATAGTAATTTTACTACTACCAAAATTTTTCATAAAATATAACCTGTGGGCTCCTTAGGTGATAAAATAGATTGTGATTACGCTTACGAAATAATATTTGTTAAATTCTAAGCAAGGCAGGTGGTAGGCTCCTTATCTTGTCTACAGCGTGCGAACGTAGCCGATACCGGATAAGTAAGAAGTAATGTGAGTGATTATGGCATAACGTTTTTTGGTTCATGACATTATATTATGAGATCACTTATATTATTGGGATTAATTAAGCCTAAAAAACTGGTAACAGCAGTAAAACTGTGTGGCAAAATATTTTGTATCGAAGTCTCAGATTATTTCTAGACAGGTTGTTGCTATGCCAGCTAGACCTCTTCAATGTAAGTGGAAAGAACATAACAGGAAACTAAGATCCTCCATTAGCTAGAGACGTAGAAGGAACAATTAGAGGAAGCTGAACCGCAAAGGTGGAGGAGTGAACTTAATCGTGATATTGAAGCTACTCACGAGGAATTGTCCTCCTGTGATTTCAATAATTTTTGATAAATTATAGCACACTAAAATCTAATATTTACAATTTTTTATCTATAATGTATTTATTGGGCGAAATATCCACCAAATTTGGAGGTATGAAATAAAAATTCCGTTGCTTAACATAGGGAAAGAGTAATCAATTTTGAAAAAAATAAAATAGAACATTTTTGTCACGAGGGAGGATGGAACAATTTTCTCAATACGGATACTTTAGTTTTAAAGGGCTAGCCCCTTTTTCTTTTCTTTTTTTTAAAAAGGGCTAGTCAAAATACTGTAAATATTGACTGCAATTATTGTAAAACAATTTGTTTTTCTAATATATGGATACGTGAAGTTAAATGCATTGAATACTGCGTAACTTTTAAAGATATGAGTATGTACCTTTCCCCAGAAATTCACATGAGCTAATTACTTTTTGCTACAACTAGTTGTGTCCCCTTGAAATTACCATTGCTGGTACACTCGTACATCCTGGGACGTTTCGCATGCATTCCCATGCGATACTTCGACTGCAACCGCCGAAGAGTTTTGCTGCGGAAATTGATTCTGCACAACGGCACTGACATGCGGCTGTTGTCCCTTTGATTGGTTACGCTCAAGAAATTCCGGCGATTTTCATCGTATAATTGTTTCCCTTTCTTATCGTAAAGCTTCCAGTTGTGATCCCTTCCTGAGTTCCTGCTGTAGTTATGCTGGTCAATCAGCTATTTATATTTTGCAAAATATCAAGCAAATTGTCCAAGGTGGTTGCAACGACCGGATTAATAAGAACCCGTGTCAGTTTCGGGGATTGTGTGACTACTTATGCTATTAACTGATGTGCTGATATGAGTTGTGAGAGGACAGCAAGTCTCCTGATATACATCACCATAGAACCGTGTTCGCCTAGATCGTATCTCCCTTGACAGATTCGGAGCTGGAATTTTCACTGTTCTTGCACAGACCAGTGCATCACTAGAAATGCCTTTCAAAACTCTGAATAGGTTATGCCCACATCTGAAGTAATATCGAGCCATGACCTTTCTTGAATGTCGAGTGCCTGGTTCACCAAGATCATCCAGAGAGAGTCTGGAATGTTTTTTATACAGATCATCTAAACCAATTAGAAACTCTCTAGAGTTGATTACTCTCTTTACCCAATATCGTGGAAAAGGAATGCCAACATGAATTGTTCCTGTTTCCTATGTCCCAATTACCTGTATTTTCATTTCAACAATGCGCAACTCCTCATGCTATTTCACTTGCTCTTGCTTCAAAACAGAGATATCCTCCAACAAAGTTATTACCGAGGTTCTTATGGAAGTAACTTCCCTTTTTATTTGGAAATGCTGACTATTTACGTCACCTTGCACGATTACGATTGACACGGTAACGCATCAAAGTGTCTTGTGGTCTAGTTCGAAACCCCTCTCTACATTATCTACTAAACCAGTCACCCGACGTTTGACAGCCTCCTGAGACCTTGTAAGATCTTAACATGTGACATTTATCTCCCTACCAGTGACTCTGGTTATGCATGTCAGCATTCAGATACGACTGTACAGGATCAATCTTTCGTTCAGTTTAGAGACCATCTCATTCTGCTAGGCATTTAAAACAAACATTTGTTCCATTAATTCGCTAAACTTATCATCCACTGTAGTCATCTCACAATGGGTTTGCTGTCAAATTTCTAATTTAACTCTACAAACTGGGTTTTTAGAAATCGTTTTTGTGGCTTTTTTTCTTTTAAATTGACATTTTTTCCGCGGTATTTTGCTTCAAAGTAATCAGTTTCTGTGGAATCATTGTCAACAGTGACACTTTCGATTCTGGCAGTGATTATCTTTGGGTTCTAATGCATGTGGGTGGTTATTCTCTAATGAAATATTCGGTGTAGTATTGTTCCCCCTACGGTGTAAATCTGTATATGATCTTTTTATCTCGTGCTTCTAAATCTCCAAACAGCTGAATAGATGCATAACGGAAATCTTGTTTTAAAATTTTCTCCGTATACCTGCATAGCCATACTTTTTCTAAGCGTAACGTTATCTGGACCAACTTCATAATCTGCAATTTTTTGACTTTATATATTTTGATTTAATGATCCCACTTCACTCTAAGAAATATCAATCACTATCTTAACGAATATTCTTATAAAGCTATTCTGTTTTTCGTCGCTCTTGTCAAAAGTCCACCTATCAACAACGAAAATTCATTCTGTAAATGAAATTCAAGCTGGCTTCTGCATTAACAGTCCACAATAATTTTGAAACAAATATAAACGTGATATCAATAAAGTTAGCTCCGAGCATGTATATTCATGTAACATTACTCATAATACCTCCCGTTTACAGCACTATCACCTGTGACACACATCATCCTCTTATGGAACTATTAGAACAGTTATACATCACAGAAAAAAGCGAAAACACAGGTCGTCCTGTCGTAGAACTTGTCCGGACAGTTATATATCACAGAACAAAGCGAAATCGGAAATTATAAATAAATCATCACAGAATGCAAACGAAAGCGAATGTGATCCACACACATAACTGGCCAAAACAATTTAATCATTCTTTCTAAAAAAAAAAAAAAAAAAAAAAAAAAAAAAAAGTGTGAAGCAACTGAACTTGAGAAAGAGTGAATTTATTTAGAACCCTTCAGTTTTATTTTATCAATATTAAAACACAATACAATATTTAATACTCTACTTCCGGGTACGATTAAATACATTTGATCACGAAGTTCTGCACCAGAAGGTCAGTGTTTGGATAGCAATTTATTCAGATAAAAAAAAAAGGTTATTTCAGTGAAACGGATTATTTCTCATTCCACATCTAGCTCAAAGAAGAATTGGATGTTAACTGTGCACACTCAAAGTTTGAAAATTTCATTGCTGACAGGTCACTCTGTGATTAATCACTATAACATTGAATGTTGCTAATAGTACCTGGAAAGTACATAGACCTTACTTAAAATTAAGATCATTATTTTAAACAGATTTGTGTAAATACAGAGATATAGAAATATAGAGGCCAATATTATCGCTGGAAACTCTAGTTAAAAGGGTCAAATTTGTCAAAAGTGACGTGAAACAGTATCTTTTGTTGACAGATGAATGAAAGAAATTGGTATTGATGGAACTCAATAATATTAAATGCTTATGTTAAAAGGAAAAGAAGCCGAAAAGAAAATTGAATCTATCCTCGTAGGGTGTCAGATTTCATTAATGTTTCTATAGGAATTGTTTTCTTATGACCTGTCAATGTTGCATATCAATAGAATATTACACATTGTAAAACGAACGAAGATAAGAACAAATTGTTAATATTAATAGTGTTGTAAGGCTGAAAAAACTGCAATATTAATAATAAGTAAAAGAAAACATTAAATAAGTTATTTAGGAAAAGTCTACCTACAGGTTAATTAACGATATTGAGATTGCGATTTCAGGTTCAGAGAGTTGGTCATATAGAAGATTTAGGAAGGCATATAGAAAGAATTCAAATAACTGGTTGATTTCTGGTAAGTGGGAAAACAGGAAAAGGTAAAACCAAAGAAGATCAAGTGGCAGGTGCATGGAGAGCAGTCACATGTACAAAATCGTAATTTCACAAGTGGCGATATACGATAAACACAGGTGTGCAAAACTTAAGGAAGAATGTATCTTTCACATGCTGTGTCACTGCCAAGTAATTTAGCTGGATGAAACTTGAACCATTCATTGAAAGAAGTACTGCAAAATGGTACACTAGGCATCTGAAAAAAATATGCAATGAGCCAAACAGAAACGACACTTTCATATAGAGACAATAAGTTATATTGAAGCCAAGGCGCCTCATGATGGTTCCCTCGAAAGGAAAGAACATGGTCCTTTAATGGGAGTGTGATCACCGCGGACTGCGATATATGCTCTGCAACGTGCTCCGATGTTGGTAACGAGTCCTTGGTTGACAACTGATGGATGGTGTTTGGTGCATGTGGACGTGCCGCAATATCGTATATCTCCCCAGCGCATCACCACGTGATCGGTGAGATTTAAGTCGCAGAATATCCTCAGATTCCAAGATCTCTTCCACCTGCATCGTTTGATGCGGCCACACATTGGCATCCATAAAAATAAAGTCAGGGCCGAATGCACTTCTGAAAATACGCACCTTGTGATGGAATACGGTGTCACTATAACGTTAAATGTTGAGTCTACTGAGTTCAAAAATTTGTTGGTCGGTATGCCCATGTGCTCGCCACATCATACTTGGATCGCAAAAATTATCATGTTTGAAAATTTTCCTGGATGCGATGCGTATTTTACCTCTCGCCAGATTAGGATACGTCCAGAATCCTTACTCAGACTGAGTCTGCTCTTATCTGAGAAGAGCAGCACACGACCCATTCCACATCGGTCCAGTCCTGATGTTCTTGGCACCATTGCAAACGGTATCGCCGATGTGCGGGTGTCAACGGAATACAACGTAGTCGTCGTCGGGCAAACAGACTAACCATGCAGTCACCGTGCTATTGTGGAGGGGGAGAATGCGTGCCATGCAATCCTGATAAATGCGGTTACAGCACCCGATACTTGACGTGGGTCCCTTTGGGCCTATTTCACAATTCACTGGCCATCTGCTGGTGTACGTGACATTGGTCGATCACCTCCTGTCCTTCGGGCAATAGCATCTGTGGTTCGGAATGCTTTCCATGGACTTCAAACAATGTGTGAGTAATACCAAACTCCTAAGCTACACCTGTCACACTTCGTACTTCTCTCGTTTTCGCAATCATTATTCCCCTTATGAAATCATCCGAAAATTGTCTCCGGAACATATTGTAATGAAGAACAGCACTACCATGCACCGAACAGCTCACTGATTGACCCACACTGTCTTGTCCCGTTCCTTCAACCGCCTCGTGTTGTGGGAGCAGATGCATTAGGCACCATAATCGCACTGACCTCACCCTATGTGACGTCCAGCTTTCTGTGCACGTGTGGGAGACCGTTGGGAACATGCTATCACACTTGCATTCGTTTCCATCGAGTAGTTAATATATTGTGTTACTTCATCTGTCTCGTCCTTATGTTTTGCACACCAGTGTAAAAAATAAACGCTTATAAGTTGTCGATCTTGACAAGACACAATGAATGAAAATTGAATCCTTACAATCTATAAATTCCTGCATAAGTTCAGATAAATATAACGCTTTAACAGCAACTGCAAATACAGGGTGTTAAAAAATATTTTAGGAGATGATAGTATGCATCAAAATAATATCAAAATATATAATAAACATTGGGTTTCAAACGCATAGTTTCGGAGTTAATAACAGGTTAGCAATGTAACTCCCGCTCATGGCAATGAATGCCTGAGCCCTTCGGTGAATGGAATCACGCACTCTTTGAAACTGTTTTGGTGGGTCCTGCGCGTGATGACATGCATTGCGTTTGCAACCCAATGTTTATTGGACATTTTTGTCTCATTTTGAGGCATACTATCACCTCCTAAAGTATTTTATACTGCTTTTAAAACCCTGTATAATACTAACTGTTAAAATAAGGGACAGATAGATATACTAATGGTAATGTATCAGTGCTCTGAATGCATCAATCCCACTGTGGAATAACTGTATTTGTGTTTTGTTTATTTTGACGACGTTTGGTACAATTTTTTTTTTTTTTTTTTTTTTTTTTTGCTTTCCGCTTGGTTGACGTCAAGGTCATTAAAGGCGGGAAAGGACTGCGGGCAAAGAACGGGAAGGAATTCAACCATAGCCTTTTGAAGGAAGCATCACGGCATTCGCCTGATTCGGGGAAACCACTGAACACCCAAATCTGGATGCCCGGACGGGGATTCGAACCGGTGTCCTCCCGAATGCGAGGCCGGAGCGTTACCGCTCACCCACTACGCTCAGTGGTACAATTCTATAACAAGATTTAATACTGAATGTACAATTTGAAGAATTTTAATAATATTACTTCGATTGTGTTATATAAATGGGCTGTAACAATATGCAATTATTTCGTGTCAAGCTGTTACCGAGAACGAGGAAATAACAGTTATTTTTCTAAGTACCATTTCATTGTTTAAATGTGTAACTGGCAGTCAGTATGGATAACAGAATGATGCAGAATATTGATGAAGTAGTTAGGAACGCGGATTTCGTAGTGAATGATGAAATTAATTAAAAAGAAAATGTAATATGGGTATAAACGATTATAGTGTGACTAGCTTGGAGACAAGAGATTTATTGGTAACGCCGCACAGAGTAACGGTTACCGGGGACAGAACAAAATAACAAGTATAGGATGCGAATAGCGTCTTATCAGCGTTGCACTGTCAAAATGTTTTACAACAGAATAAGGATATGGAAGTTGGTGTGGTAGAAATTCTCGAGATGGAGATATTAACACTAGCAAAGAATTTGGCTAAACAACTAAAAGAAATGAAAGATAGTATCACTGCGAGGGATTGTAAGCTAAGGGCGGACGCGAATGAATTCATCGACAATGAGGTAAGAGACCTACAACAAAAAATTTCTACTGTAGCAAAGGGGAAGAATGAGGTTTATTAGGATTTACGAGCCGAGGTGGAATAAAAGACTAAATTTAGGGAAGAACAATTAAATGAAATTCGAACAGAGACGAAAGGAATAACTCAAGAAATATTTCAAATAAACAATGAAACTAGGTAGTATATGAACAGGTTAAATGAATTTGGGATTGAAAGGAAAGCATTTAATGATGAAGTAAGAACCACTATACCTGTAATAGAACGAAATGGAAATACAGCAATACCGTATTATAGATTTAGACTACCTGAGACAAACTTTGTACCTGGTGATGAGGTAAGTCCAGCTTTGGTTATAAATGTGTATGGTACTGACCTACCGGTTGGATGGAGTGCTACGTCTAGAATATGACGGCTGGTGAAGCGCTGAAGTGGGATGTACTGTGAAACATTCTGCGTACTTGAGACATTTTTATAATTGGTCAAAACAAATACGGCGCAAGGTGAAAATGAATTTAGAAATTTTAGACAATGTTGTAAAAGAGATGGGAGTCTGTGTAGGTTTTGCGAAAGCAAGATAAAAGAGTTAAAATATTTGGACGAACCTTTATGTGAAGATATTGTGGATATTCTTCAACAAAAATGCCGATAAGGGTAGATGGGAAATTGGTAATACAACAATGGCAGAGTATCAAAGATTTCCTAGGGGCTTTAGACAGTATATAATGATGGCAAGACATATATTAGAAGGAAAATAAATATGTGGAAATATGTAATTTACCACATGGGGATGGTTTTGAAACTCGAAGCAGAAATAGGAAGGAACCATTGAAGAAGAGAAAACTTTGGTAAGGCAGGTAAAAATCAATGGAGTACCGCAATTCTAACGGGACTGACAGCCGGCCGTACTGCCATCGAGAAGACTTAGATATGAAGAGGAGAGATAAAAAACTTAAATGGAAATACCGAACACCAAATCTAGCGTGGTGGTTTAACGCTTAACGTTCTAGCGTCCCATTCGGGAGGACGCGGGTTCGAATCCCCGTCCAGCCATCCAAATTTGGTTTTGACATGGTTTCCCCAAATCAAACCAGGAAAATGCCGGGATTATTTTTTTCCTGTAATCAGTCTTTTGACTGGCTTGATGCAATCCACCATCCCTTCCAATCTTGTGCTAACCTCATCATCAGTACTTATCCCTTACAACCGACGTCTTCAATTATTTGCTTCATATATCCTAATCTCTGTCTTCCTCTACAGTTCTTGCCTTCGACTGTTACCTCCACCAGCAAATTAACCAATCCAGCATGTCTCAAAATATGACCTACCAGCCTGTCTCTTCTTTCTGTGGGCTTCTTCCACAACATTCTTTCCTCCCCCATCATTTCAAAAAATCGTTCATTTCGTACTTGTCTGTCCACTTAATTTTCAGCATTCTTCTGTAACACCACATTTCCAATGCTTCTTTCTTTCTGGTAGACCTTGTTTCGCTACAATAAAGTGCTGTGCTCCACACAAAGAGTTTAAAAAAGTTCTTTCTAATTCCTAGATCAATGTTGGAGACTAAAAGACTTCTCTTCTTCATGAAGGCTCTTTTTGCTAGTTCTAGTCTGCTTTTAACATCATTCCTGCTTCGGCCATCGGTTGTAATTTTGCTTCCCAAGTAGCAGAATTCACTTACTTATCCTATTGCATCCGATCCTTTTTTTTATTTAATCTACTGTGATTGGTATTATTTCTACGACATTCATCACTTTTGTCTTGCTTTGATTTATATTCAGTCCAAAATCTTCCTTCAGTATTTTGTTCATGCCAGACAGTAACTTCTAAATATCCTCAGCCTGTTCTGCTAACAAGACAGAGTCATCAGCAAATCGTAGTATACCGATTTTTTCTCTTTAACACATATCTTCCTTTTTACTTGTCACACCCTTTTTAACTGATGCCAGCCTCTCATGATTCTCTACTTTTATTACAGCCATTTGATTCTTATATAATTTACAAAGTATTCTTCTACCTCGATATTTTAGACAGACTTTTTTTAAAATTCTGAACAATTTTTCCCACCTAACATTATCAAAAGCTTTTTCTAAATCAACAAATGCCATAAAAGTATCTATGCTTTTCTTGAACCGCCCTTCAAGTATTAATCCTAAAGCCAGAATTGCTCCCCTGGTACCGCGATTTTTCCTAAACCCAAACTGATGTTCACCTACTATGTCTTCTACTACCCTTTCCATTCTTCTGTATATTATTCTGGTCAGTAATTTTGAAGCATGTCATATTAGACTAATGGTGCGATAATTCTCACATTTATCGGCTTTTCCTTTCTTCGGAAGCGTGAAGATGATATTTTTATTAAAATCAGTTGGAATTTCTGCTTATTCATAACTTTTTCATATCAGCTTGAATAATCTATCGATTCCTTCTTCTCCAAGGGATTTAATAAGTTATGCAGGAATGTCATCAATTCCAACTGCCTTATTTGCATTCAAGTCATCCATAGTGTATAATACCCTTCGTTTTAAGTTATTATATTTGTTTTGGTTTTGCCTGTCTGATTGCTAAGCTGATAAGTGAGTTGATTTAGGTCATAACTTGGGTGCCAGTGAGTTCAATCAAATACCTTGATTTGTCAAAATAATGGGCCATAAGGAAAAGGTGATTGATAAACCAATGTTATTAATTGAGAAAAAAAAACACAAATTAAGAAATAAATTTCGTCAAATTTATTTTGAAGTAAATCAACTACACTCTTAGTTATTCATAATTGCTGCTCAGTGGATTGCATGAATGATCCCACCGACGTTACTGGGTTTTGCTACACTGGGTAGTGGTTACAACTGAGGCGTGAACTGGGCTCCTTTACCGTGTGTTGGAGGTTGTTGGAAGACTCGAGATGCAAAGGTTGGTGACCATTGTGGAGAGTTGCTGTCGTGGACTGCAACAGTTGTCGAGTCGAGCGCCCACTGCGCCCTAAACTGCTCGGTGTGGCGTGGTGTATTGAAGGCGTCTGCACACTCCTGGTGGCAGGCCGGCTTCGTCGGCGTCAGGTAGTCAGCACCAGCGAGACTCGGTCGGCCAGCAGCCTGCAGCCGTGCTCCACGTTCCGACTCCAAACAACCTGACTCGTCGAACCCTCAGCCACTAATGCCTCTTCAGTCGTCCGTCGCTTCACTTTATCCTGAAAAACATTCTCCCCAGTACCGCAGTCTTCCATCAGAAGACCATCAATAAATTTCGACACACCACTCACAACACGTCTGAAGCACTCTTCCGAGCGCTAAACAAACATTCCCTTCTCTCTTGGGACAACAACATTTATCCGCCCGGCCCTTGCCTAAGGCTGCTCATTTCTATAACACAGTTTCGTTTTTAACGTTGTCAAACATCAGCAGTTATCTATTCTCAAACCAGATGTAACACTACAATAGCTCTATTAAATTTTGTCCTTAAAAATGGATCTCCTAAGTCATAAATGTTAATATCATCTTCTTTTTCCATTACACTATTGTTCAAGTCCTCCTCATCATAAAGTTTCACAGCTTGCTCCCTAAAGCCTAATTCTTTACCAGCTTTCATTATATCGATCTTTTATTCATTCCATTCGTCCTCGGTTGAGCTCCTTGGAGACCTAAGTCTACCATTTCTGCAAATTTTTCTTTCGTACTGGATTGTTTCAGTTTATTCACTTCCAGTCTGTTCTGCTTAAGCTGCTTCCTTATTCGCTTGAATTTCAGCCTGCTCTTCATTATTATCAAATTATGGTCAAAGTCTATGTCTACTGCTGGGTCGCTTTATAGTGTAGAACTTGATTCCTGAATCTCTGTTTGACCACGATAAAATCTAGCTGCTGTATGCCTGTATCCACAGGACGTTTCCAGGTGTATATCCTTCTTGCATGGTTCTTAAACAGTGTGTTTGCCTCTACTAGCCTATAACTTTCACAAAATTCTAACAACCTGCTTCCTCGCTCATTTCTTTCTCCTTCTTACAGTATTCCCCTCTTTTCCTTCTCCCACAATCGCATTCCAATCACCCATGATTATTAGATTTTCCTCCCCCTTCATCTATTGGATTAATTCTTCAATTTCGGTGTATATTTTCTCTATTTCTTCGTCATCTTCCTGTGACGTTGGCATATACACTTGTACTAACGTGGCTGGGGTGGGCCTAGTTTCTAACCTCATGAAAGTAATCCTGTCACTAAACTGTTCATAATAACTCACCCGTTCCCTACACTCTTATTTATTACAAATCCTACACCAGTGACAGTTTGTGTGCTAATTACCCTGTGTTCCACAGACCAGAAATCCTGTGCGTCCTTTCATTTAATCTCACTAATCCCAACAACATCTAACTTAAGTGGTTCCATCTCCCTTTTTAGATTTTCTAACCTACCTGCCTCATTCAGATTCTAACATTCCACGCTCCGACTCTTAGAATGTTTCTATCCATTATGATAACTCCTCCCTGAGCAGTCCCCACCCAGAGATCCGATTGGGGAACTGTTTTTACCTCCGTGATAGTTTACCCAGGAAGAAGTCATCGTGATATATGTAATTTGAGAGAATTACATGTCCTCGGGATACCCTATGGGTCTTTAATGCAGTGGTTTCCCGTTGCCTTCTGCATCCCTATGCCGTTGTTCATTTCTGAGTCATCCGCCTTTAGGGGCCGTTTCCAATCCCAAGGGCAAGAGAATGCCCTAGACCACTCTTCGCTCTTCCACCCTCCTTTCGGAGGCCGTTGGTAAGCAGTGGGTAATTCCTTATACCGGGATTCATTCGTCGCCAGCCTCTAATGTCCTCGACGTCGACGAGGCGTAAAGCAAAATGGAAAAAAGGCCGAAAACCATTAGGTAAGATCGTTAAGACCTGATTAATCTCAGGGGGAGGGGGATGATATTAGGATCAACTAAACTACCGATAAGCTTAGAATAATCGGAACCAGAGAGGAGTTTATCTAAAACACGTTTCCCAGTATGGTAAAGAATTTGGTAGGGAATTAGAAGATGAAAATGAAGGCAAAGTTGATAAATAATTGGAAGTCAAATAAGAGAGCGAGAATGAAGATGCACCTTCAAGTGGTGGGAGTGACTTAAGATGTGCAAAAAGAAAATTGAAAGAAAAGAAATAGATAAATAACGATTAGAAAGGAAAAAGAAAGCAATAATCGAAGTAGCCGGAGCTATTGGATGAGAAACAGGTAGGAAGGAATAAATGGTACTTAAATATAAACAAGGGAATAATAACAAGGTTACAAGCAAAGTAATAGAAGAATGAAGTCGTCAACCCGAAGGTGACTACAGTAAGACGACAGTCAAACCCGAGAGTAAGGAACAAACAACTTAAAAAATGAAAAGAAAGCGGTCGTGGTTGAGACAGCACATCCGACAGAGGAAATGGAATATGAACGAAATATGTACGTGTTTTTTATGGATAAATATTCATAAGAGGATAGTGTAAAAACGAAAGGAGAGGAAAAATTGATGAAAGAAGAAAAAACGAAATACTGGAAAATGAGGAACCCAAGCAGTACCAGTTGCTGAATGACTATGATGAAGATAACGGAAATATACCCGTATTGGAAGTTGGTGTCAACGAAAAACAATGTGCAAAGGTACGGTGGAACGAATAATCAAATGAACTGAAAAGAAATACAGTACAGAAGTATGGTTTGAGAAAGGGAGTAAATAAAGATGCCAAGTACATAAAGAATATGCAAAAGCAGGAAGAAGAGTGGCCTAAAGATGAAATATGAGGGTCGAAACGTGGTGAAGCGCAAAGTTAAAGAGGGCTTGAAGGGCGGCATCGGAGTTATTATGAACATTAGTCAAGCTATTGGAACCCGGTGGTGGAAGAACGGTAATTCATATGTTTCGTTGTTTAGTTAAATGTGTTATTTCATGTTCGTTATTGTTTGTAGTACAATAAAACAAAAAACTAAAGTATAAGTATCATAATTTTTATTGGATTTGTTGCTGAAATTTAAAATTTACAACAGTTATTAGTAATTGATTTATCACATTCCATATTGACAATTTTACAATTACCCGTCAGGTACATAGTCCTCACTTAAAATCATTATTGAAAACATATTTGTTTAAATATAAAATAATTGAATGTAATATTACCTCTGAAAACCTTACTTAACAGGATAAAAGATGTCACCAGAGGAGTGAAGCAGTATCTTTGTTTGACAGATGAATGGAAGGAATCGGTTTTGATCAAAGCTGTTAATATGAAATGGTTGTGTTAACAGGAAGTAGCTTCGGAAAATGAAGCCTAAAAGAAACTTGAATCTATCCCCGTAGGGTGTCAGATTTCATTAATGTTTTTATATGAAATATAATAAACCTGAAGAAAATAAAAACGTTTTTATATTATCTGTGAGTGTTGCATATGAATAGAAAATTACGAAATTGTTAATCTTATAATGTTGTAAGACTGAAAATAAATTGTAATAGTAACGTGTCAAATAAAACTTAAAATGAGTCATTTAAGAGAAGTGCACCTGACAGGCCGCGTCCTACGTACGCTAAAAAAGTGAGCGTCAGCGCGCGATCTCTGGCTGTGCTACCTTCAGCTACAAGCAGCATCAGCAGTCGGAACTCTTAGGTGTCCTGCGTGCAAGAGACAGATTCGGGCTACAAGTTGAGTCAGTCAGCTGAATAAAAATGTTGCCGAGAAGCTGTAAAATGTTGTTTCCGGGCAGTGGATTAACTAAGCTAAGCTTAATTAGGAAAATTAGGCGAAAGAGGAGTGCTGTCGATCAGATATATCAACAGAGGCTCAGTCATGGAGAATTCAACCACTTATGTTTACAGCTATGAGGATCACCACTAAAATTCTTCGAATATACGACAAAGACTACAGATATATTTGACTATCTGATAAATGAATTGCAGAGACATATTTCGTATGCAGCCATAAACTATCAGCAGGTAATAAGCCTTGAAGAAAGGATCATTTTTTAAAATTTTTAAATTTGCAACCTTACCAACATTATAATTATTTTCCGTTCCCCCTTTATAACTTGTTGTTTCATATCAGTGATAGAGTAGTATGTAAATGAGTCAGTATCAATGAACAACTTCCCACGCGTTGTTCGTTGTAAATACAGGTTATGAGCTAAATAAATTCATAAAGTGAATAGCTAATGTACTTACTTTCGAAAACTTCAATTTTTGGCCTCCAAAATAGCAGAATTGGTTGCCATGGAACTAAAAGTCGTTAATATAGATTACGTTTTTCAAATTAAAAAATGTCGTTCTTGCAAAACCAAAAAAATTTCAAACAACGAATTTTTTCTATTTCTTCTTCAGGTATTTTGTGTAATCATTTAGAGTTGGACAAACAACAGTTGAAAATATAGTGAGTGAAATTTCAAGGGCGTTGAGGACACGTTTTCAGCCATTATATATGCCAAAACCAAGGCGTTTTTGTTTTGTCACCTGAAGCTGTCGTGCACTGTAGTTTGCTTTTGCAGAGTACGTAGGACGCAGCCTTAATTAGTGGTATTGCGATTTCAGGTATAAATACGTCGTCAGATACCAGATATTGGAAGCCATATAGAATTCACACTGTATGAGGGACGGTTAAATATCTACAACTGTCATTGTTGCGAAGCTAAACATTTTATACTCTTTGCACAACAGAAAACTCTATAACAATCACCATCTTCTTGTCACGTAATCCTTCTTTGGTATTGTCCACCGATATGTTCGCTTCTCTTGTGGTATTCGTGTCGCCTCTTCCTGTAGGCGCTAACCCCTCATCGACATGTGAACAAAGAGTGAAATAGTTCTTTGCACCCTGGTTGGTTTTTGTACAAAAATCGTATCTGCAGCTCTGTTTGGTCTTGCATGCGTGTTTGGCCACCTTAACCTTGAATAGGAAGCCTTCCTCTCATTCCCAATATTTGCTGTGGGTGCCTTCCCTGATCACTGTTTATCCATTTGATCCAAGGACGTTCACGAATTCAACCATTGTAGACCATTCATGCACGAAAAATTTTGCACTGAATAATCCCGCCCAATAAACATGTGGTGATGAATGTGATCACCACAGTTATATTAATGATCTTTACACAATAAAATGGTATCTTCCACATCCCACCTTACACATCTACCTTTTTCACTCAGTAAATCAGAAAAGTATGAATAGTAAATCTTTCTATAAATGAATTACCAATAGGAATATTAACCACTGCTTGTAAAATAATACACATTTAAACAATATTTTGGTCATTTGATAATACACACTTAGACTTTCTTCAGTACAAGGGGCAATCATTAACACACTTGCACCCAACTGGTTTTGAATCAAATGCAAATACCTCAAAAATACTCTTGGACCCAAATAACCATCACTAACTTCCTACTAGAACCTCATAACAAAGCTATTAACCTAAGCGTCTATTAGTCAATCCAAATATCAGATCTCATAACGCACAACTGCTAAAACACTTTCTATTTCATGCATATTTTGACTCATTACTGATTTAAGTTCTCGGGTATGTGAGTTGAAGGCATCCGCTAATGCTTGTGTTGCTTGAGTGTGACTGGTTATAGAATAATCCATATGTTGAATTAAAACCTGTCAACCGAA
This sequence comes from Vandiemenella viatica, assembly GCA_031002005.1. NCBI lineage: Eukaryota > Metazoa > Arthropoda > Insecta > Orthoptera > Morabidae > Vandiemenella > Vandiemenella viatica. The sequence continues at coordinate 43,583,275 of CM061921.1, read as the reverse complement.
CTGTGTATCATTTCCTACAGCTTCTAAATTATTCAACCTTTACCCTAGAAGTTCTAAATCTTCAGCATTTAAAATCAAAAAAAAAAAAAATCTGTCTGATGCATTTTTCCTCTGAGATGAAAATATGATATTTTTATTTTGTTTTGAATATGGGTTAGATTTCTAGAACAGTGTAAAACTCTTTCTGTAAGGCAGCATACACTACATTAATATTCAAAGAATCTGAACTTATGGCTCAATAATTATGAGAGTGATTTTCTTCAGTGAGTTCATCAAGTAAGCTGAATATACTGTCTAGCTGGGTGCACTAATCTCTAACAATTTCTAAATATAATTCAATACTAATTTCCAATAATTATCTAATGCAATCACTTAACTATATTTTTAAAAACATCTTGCCATTAGTGAGAGGCTACATAGCGTATCATAAACAACCCAAATGAAAAAGTGTAGTTACCATAATTACTGATTTCAAACAAAGCTTCGCGAATACTCAGCGTACAAATTCTTCAATCACGTTCATGGTAGCACGCGTGAAAATACGCACACACATACACTGAGTCTGTTCAGCGTTGACTAGATGCATCAAGTTGCTGCTCAGCTCACCAATCTGCTCTCTCATTTTCAAGTTACAAAGTTTAATTCACTGCATTAAACGTGTTTTTATACATATGCAAAGTGACAAGCGAAGGTGATAATTTTACTTGGCGTTATCGCAAGCAACAAGAGAACTGAAACTTATATGCTATAACAATCATTGATCATCGATCATTTTCTCAAATTCAATTGGTGTTTTGTCTTTTGTGATTTATCAGGTGGTTAAATAGGACCTTTACTGAATAACGAATATGGATTTTTTTTTGTGATGATACTGGATTTGGAACTTGCTATGGTTGCTCGACATATTGTGTTTTTGATGTAGATTGTTCATCTGTGATCACTGTATTTTTTCTATTCCAGGACAAAATATTTGTGACTAGTTAACCATCTGTCTGTTAACTGAATTTTGACTGTACCTATCATACTGTTTAGTTTGTGACTGAAACTCCTTTTTATTGTTTACCCGAACCTCTGAGGATATTTCCTTCAATTACAATTTTAGGTTAACCACTTAACTGTAAACTGAAACTTTGGAATAGTTGAAAAGGTGCGTCATCACCAGCCTATGGATAATTTCAAATAGAGTATTCTGTGTACTGACATAAACCATGTAACAGTAAATTGAAACAACTTAAGACAACAACAAATCCCAATCAATATTTGACTTGTTTACATATTTACTCAATATTTTCCCATTTTTTCTATGGAAGCTTGTTTCGTCCTACCGTTACTATGTGGGTGGAAAGGTATCCCTCGCAGTTTCTCAATACCCTATAAATTACATACTTGAGTGAACACCAATATGAACTTATATCCCTGATTTTTAATAAATGGTTCAAGAATGCTAAATTTAAAATTCCTACCTAATACAAAAGTTCTGACTAGAGAGCCTGCAGTTCGATATTCCAACTGAACCATGACTAAATAGCGAGAGGTGGTGAGAGCATAACTGAAACCAGCTTTAGTGCACTTAAAAGGACCTATTACATTTAAATCATCTCTTTGAATAGGTTCTCTGTTTCTGGCAATTTTTGTATTGTTTACCTAGCTTTTCCAAGCATTTTCTCTCATTACATTGAACACAGCTTTCCCATACTGTCTGAAGTCTGTCTTAAATATTTCCGACAACACAGTTTGGCAGTTCGCTGATTAGTTGTCTTATACCACAATGACTTTACAAATTAGAATCATGGTATAACTTCATGACTGATTCAGGTGATATATTTGGGACTATAATTCCATCACTGTGGTTAGTGATGCGATGCAAACATGTTATCATCAAATACGAAACAATTATTTTTTTTATCTACTTACTACATTCTCCATCTTCCGCTTGTTTCTACAAGTGAAGGTGGGTCTTGCATATCTACTGTTCGAAATTTTCTGCCTAAACTCTCAACATGTAACCTACCGGCAGTATAGACAACATCAAACTGAAACTCAATAAACCTTAATATCCAACGGATTAGCCTGCTGGAAAGTTCTTTTAATCCATACATACACATCAAGGCTCATGATCTGTTATTATTGTGAATTCTACGATAATGATTGCTCAAAATCACTGTTGAAAATTCACACTCTAAGAAAGTGTAATTTGTGGCTTCTTTATTCATCTGATGGGGTGCTTGTGTAAATGGACTTTCATTTTCATCGATGACCTGTGATAACACTAAGCCTAATGTGACATTATTTCAATCTGTGGACATGAAAGGTTTAAAATAATCTGGGAATACCAAAACTGTGTATGTTGAGGAAGCTTCTTGTAAAGTATCTACATCTCTACCGACACCCAATGAACATTCAAAAATTTCTCAACAATTTGTGTAACTGTTTAGAAAAGCACAAAATTTTGAACGAATATTCTGTAATAATTAGAAAGACCAAGAAATGGTTGTCAGTCTTTTACACACTTGGGGTGTTCACTGGGAATATGATAGCCCAAATAATCTTAAAAGCAAAATTCAAATCGCATCGTCATATTAGTCTCCTATAGATGTTTGAACACACTTCGTTATCACTTAACATGTTCATCAATAGCCTTAGAAAATCTAGTTACATCATCCATATAGCCTAATTCATACAAAATTTCTCTCAACACACAATCAACCAGTCTCTGAAAAGTGGATGAAGCACTGTTAAAACTGGAAGACATTCTGATATTCTCATAATGACCATTGGAAACACTGAAAGCTGTTTTTGAAATTTCGTCTTCAAAAACTCTAATTTGATGACAGCCGCTATGTAAAACTATGGCCGAGCGTGGAAGATGAGTAGACTCAGGACTCGCATTTATGATGCGGGTTCGAAACCCCATCCGGCCATCCGGATTTGGGTGTTCCATGATTTCCCCAAATCACTCCAGGCGATAGGATGGTTCCTTTAAAAAGCATGACCTGTTCCATGCCGTGAGACCTTCCCCACCTTTAATGACATCGATACCGACGAGGCATAAAGCCATCAGCAAAAAACGTAAATCTAGGTTGGCAAAATATTTAGTCGAGGCGGTGGCAGTCAGCTTGTGACAGCTACAAGATACCTGACGAAGACAGCTGAGCCAGCTGTCAAAACGTCGTATTTTTACATTATCCGGCTTGACACCCAAGAGGATTTTATTGCAAGGTAGTCTAAGGTCTCTGAAATTAATGGTAAAAAATAGACATTTGAAATTGTAACAACATTCAGAGATACATATTTTACACAAAATCTAAAAATAGTCTCCTGTTTGCACTTTTTCTATGGACCATAAATACAGGTGCGATGAAAGGGTTGTTTGAAGGTCAAATGATACCGTCTTTCAATTGTTGATCGGTAAATTGATAGGTCAGTTACCTTTGAAGTTAAGGCACACTAAAGCCTCTTGTTAATGGTCAATGAGTCCTCTGTAAAAAAAAATAAAAAAAATGTTAAATAATGTATTTTGTTGCGAGAGTTCTACTAGATACAAACACTTGATTGATTTCCCGCAATAATCCTTTCATATTTTTTGTGATAAGTGGTTCAACTTTTGAAAAACACTTCGCGCTTCACTTGAGCAATATGAACCGTTTTACTCTCTACTCTGCTGTCAACGTCATTGACATTAACATCAAATAATTACTGCCAGCTACCACTTTTTACGTAAAACTTCTACTTGTGCAAAGTCATGACCACATAGAAAGTCTACAACTTTATCTAAAAAAAAATTATTTTATCGGGTACACATCTTGCAAGCCTTCTGTTTTGTTATCGATTTTAATTAAAAGTCACTTATTGAACACAAACAATTATTAATTAAATAAAAGGTTCTTGAGCCGCGGTCGCCAGGTTTAGGTACTGTTCTTCGTCGGGATTATTAAATCAGAGAGTCATACAGTTTAGAGTGAACATCTACCAACAAATTTTATTCTAGTTCATTAACCTCTGCCTCCTCACCGACGGAAAGTACCACCACCAAACATTATATCAACAAGGAATCGGACTTCTTCTTCGATAACCACAGATTCGTGGGATAAGAAAGTTTGACTTACAAAATAGACTCCCACATTCACTATCGTTCTTTTAACGTTCTACAGTCACTTGTAAGCACAGCATTCAATTTAACACAGTGAGTTCCACATATTACAAGTCTTCATCCTCCACTTCACCGAAGTTTTCACAATTTCTACTATTAGACCGAAAAATAGTCCCGCGTCAGAACTTCACCTGACGGAGGTCAAAGACTCACTACTCTACCAAGACAACATAGCATTAACACACAACGTCTGCCACAGATATTTGTTATGTTACACTCCCTCCCTAATACCTTGTGATAATTGATCAGGTTTGGCATGATCAATTATCAAGACAAGAAAAGAAAAAAATCATTGTACAATTCTACTTTGGTGGCTTTCCGTCCTATATTGACAACATTTTGCACATTAAGTCCAAGAAACATATATATATATAAAATCAAACACCAGAGAAATCAAGAACCATAAAATATAAAAAAAAACAGAAAAACAAAATAAAAATAATAAAAAATACAATAACAAGAATTTGTATCACATTGTCCGATGATACAATTTGCTTTCAGAAGCACAGCTTTCAAGAGAAACAGAAGTTGCACTCAGATCAATGACCTGTATACCTTCATTCTCCAAAACATCACTTCACACGCATCTCATTATTCACTTCACCACCCTTCTTCAAGCTGCTATATTGCTGTCATCGCCTTCGCAGGTAAAGGAAGAGTAGGATTTATTGTGGTGTCGAGATTTTCTCTCAAAAAAAGGATTGGTAACTGAAAAAAAACATGGATATAACAGGATAGGATTTTTTTTGATGAAAATGTATTTTGTCCATCTGGTCCGTTCACAAAAAAAAACTCCTATTCTCTTTTTGCGTCTGGTCACAATCGCGTAATTTTACACTTGTTCGCCCTCCCTCATTAGTTTTCCACCGTATGGATTTTCTGTCGATTTTATTCTCCTCATTAGTTTTCCACCGTATGGATTTTCTGTCAATATTATTTCCCTCACCTACAAACTGGGACGGTTTCGCTATACATGTTACTCCTTGATATCTCTCGCCATCGAAAGTGACTGATTCTGCCAAGTTATAGCGTTTGAGTGCATAATCTAACTCGCCCGCTTGTTCTTCCGTGCTCGCTAGTGTTGTAGAGACCAAATCCGTTGTGGCCCGGGTACCAACACTGCCCCGGTATATGACGCCCTGCGCCAACTGACGGTCACTGTTCCCGCTCCAGTCACTATTGCCAAAGCCATATGGCTGTCGTACTGCTTTAATTCAATCTAACTTTACTTCTCCGGTAGTTACAGATAAGAATCCCTCCACTTCAATTTTTATAACCTCATTTTCCTGTAATTTAGCCTGCTCCTTCGCAAAGATATCACAAAAAAATCCATCTGATACTTCAAAAAAATTATTTTCCTCCACAAACTCCTCTTGACATTCTTGAACCTCTGTTTCCGCAGCCATAACAACTTTATAGTTTGTCTTACCTTCATTCTTTAAGACATTCCCTAATATAGTGTCAAAAATAAAAACTTCTTCCTGAATTTTTCTCTTCCTTTAACCTTCGCTTCCTGTTTGTAAAATTACGTCTGTATTTGGCCTCTTAACCTGTTCTGTTAACTCGGAAATTTGAGAGGACAACTTCTTCATCTGCCCGACCCACATAGCATTACACTCTTCAAGTTTTCTTTCGAACTCTGCCATGTGCAATTTCTGCTCCTTGACTAAGCTAGCATGACGAACCTCTGCGTCTGATTTAAGCTCCTTTCCCATTATTTCGAGTTTATCATTAAGGGATTCAAATTGATTATTAAAGGTTTCTGTAAGTTTAGCCAGCATTTCAGCCAGTTTTGTCTCCGTCTCGTCGCCCATATTCGGCATGTTTATATTACAAATCCAACGGGAAAATCCAATGACGATAATCATTCAGTCGCTTTACTTTCTCCCTTCGACTCACAGCAAATAAAATCAACACAACGCTGCTATTCACAAAACGCACTGGCTATATTAAAGAATTACGTGCATGCAAATTAGAAACAAACTATTTCCGCAGCGTAAACATTCCAGCGCCTGGGATATCAATTTACCGTAAGTGTCACTATAATGACAAAGGGTTTGGAAATGGAGAGAAAAACCCAACTCGGTTTTCCTTCCTATATGTGACTTGAAATTACAGGAAAAAAATATTAAAGGAACGGATAGTGAAGGACGCTTCGCAGCAGCTTGCTAGCAGCAAATATCCCACACTTAGCTTTCCGTGTCTTCGCTCTCGTCGGCTCGGCTCAGCTGTTTCCCACTCGGCTCCCGTCGGCTGATCTCGGATCGTCTGTCTTCGGCTCCTCCCGGGTAACTTCGTGGAAGTCTCCGCTACATAGCCGTCGGCCGCCTTCGGTTCCACTCGGCAATGCTCGTATAGTTACTTTGTCCTCCGCCGGACTGCGCTACCTCCAACCAGTCTCCAAGTAGACTATCTTTACTAGCCCTCTTTGACGTGTTGCCGGAGAAGTATCTCTTCCTCTTTGGCTATTGTCGTCTCTGCGCCCAATTGTCTTGCTTGTAATTTACTTTCGTTCCTCTTTATCCCCGTGTGTATGCTCGGGATTCTAAAGTTTGTTTCTTCTCCAGATGCTTATTTCACCACCCATACTGTTACTGAGTCGCCATGAAAGCCTTCTGTTTGGTTATTGATTTTAATTAAAAGTCACTTATTGAACACAAACAATTATTAATTAAATAAAACGTTCTTGAGCCGCGGTCGCCAGGTTTAGGTACTGTTCTTCGTCGGGATTATTAAATCAGATAGTCATACAGTTTAGAGTGAACATCTACCAACAAACTTTATTCTAGTTCATTAACCTCTGCCTCCTCACCGACGGAAAGTACCACCACCAAGCATTATATCAACAAGGAATCGTACTTCTTCTTCGAAACCACAGATTCGTGGGATAAGAAAGTTTGACTTACAAAATAGACTCCCAAATTCACTATCGTCCTCTTAACGTTCTACAGTCACTTGAAAGCACAGCATTCAATTTAACACAGTGAGATCCACATATTACAATTCTTCATCCTCCACTTCACCGAAGTTTTCACAATTTCTACTATTGGACCGAAAAATAGTCCATCAGACCTCTACCTGACGGAGGTCAAAGACTCACTACTCTACCAAGACAACATAGCATTAACACACGACGTCTGCCACAGATACTATTGCAGGTCATAGACGATTGTTATGTTACAATCTCCTTCGAGTAACTGAATGCAGTTTACAGACACTTCGCTTAACGTATAATCTTCTCAAACCCAACAATACAGCCTAATCTGGTGGGGCCACTGAAACTACAGAATTATTTTCACTGACAAATCTGTTTCTAACTAGGACATTAATAATGTTTCCAGATGCTTTGGGAATTTGGTCTACAGGTATCGAGCGGTCGATGGACTTGTAGTTTCAAATATCTGTCAAGTTGGTGTTGGCTACTCCTACTTTGAAAACGAATACTATTGTGTTTCTGATCACACCGTACGTGAGCTGACACTTTCGTGTTCCCGCTGCAATCAACCGCTTCACCACATCAATTACTGCACTGTACTTAGAAACTAAATTTGTCCATGGGTTGCCATCATATGAAGAAAGTAATGCAGATAATGCATATACTATTGCATCATAACCACTCTTCTCTGTAAAGAGAGTAACATTCTTCTTTTCAAATTACAAAATGTTTCAGTGTATTTACTCCCGATGAAACCAGTGATCCCACATAATTCCATAATTCCACAAATACTTTTAGATAGCAAAGTCATTACTGCGCTTGTATCAGCAAATAAATTCCACTATGTTCCATTTATGCTGACACTTGAAACTAAATATAAAATTTGAAACATTTCCCGGGGAAATAAAAGAGGTACGCTATTCACTGCGGGGGCAAAGTCGTCGGTTTGTTCACCCCTTCCTCGTTTAAATTACCTCCTTTACCCGCAGCTCCATGTCATATTAAGCCTCGTTTGGCATTAAATACCTGTCTAGTTGGCCTCTCTTTGTGGTCTACTCTTTTTTTTTTTTTTAACTGCTTTACGTCTCTTAACAGCGAGGTCTTTAGGGAGTGGTCTACTCATCATCTTCTCATACCTCAGAGTATGTTCACTAGCCTCAGCATGTGTTTTTTGATTTTATAGCCTCACATAGTCTTCAGTTACGTTGCCCAAGTAAATCAGAAATACATCAAGTGCCATTTGATCAGGCACATAAAGTTTATTTAAGTTGTAATTTCTGTCACCATTTATGGTAAATTTGCTGTTCTTTACTACTTCAATTCTATCAGAAAAATGCTCAATGTCTTTGACACAATGTCTTCTTTTCAAAGCCTCTTACTCTCACATAGATTACAAATACCATCAGGAACCACAAACTTAAAAGCTTCACCAATTTTGTCCATAGAATCGTAATTTTGTCACTACACGATAATTCACTAAGAGACATAAATTCTTCATATTTGATTAAAATATCTCTTGAACAGACTCATTAGCTGTTCTACCAAATGAAATAGTACTACACACCACTGCACTATGAACCCTCTGTCTCAAATCCTTTTCAACAAAACTGCGCGGAATTATTTCCACAAAATTTTTACGTGAAATGTTTACTGAATCTTCCAAAGGGACTTCCCTATTCTCTGCAGTGACGGAAATGGGTGATTTGCTACCAGTCACAAACTTGCTTATTCCTACCGTATCGAATATCACAATACCACTTATATATTGCTTTTTTTTTTTTTTTGTAACTGCTTTACGTCTCTTTTTAACATCGAGGTCTTTAGAGATTTATATATTGCCTGACGGTTTATGTGCCACTAATTCCACCATGCTTGTAGCGGCCTGTGAATATTTCTCAATGTACCATTCCATTGTGTATTGGCTTTTTGGGTGTACGGTCTATTGATGTTGTTAGGGCCATAACAACCTAGGAAGCCTGATTTCTCGATTTTAATCCTGTCACCTTTTGTAGCCTTTGCTCTCGCTGTGGGCTGCAACTGGTTTCTGCTAACTGAGTGTTTGATATGATACTGGCAGGCAGTGCTTTTCCAAATGAAAAACGTTCCGACAAGAGAAGGTTACGATTTATTACAATTTTACAGCAAATTCCCTTTACAGAGGTTGAAAATAATAATAAACTGCATACAACCGACCCCTCACACAGTTGGCAGCTATAGCCTACCCTTGATTGTACGAATTTAGAAATAAATGGCTAAATCGGGTAGAAGTAAAGTGAAAAGATAGCGGGCTTAATCAACATACCGCATGTAACTTGCTGAAACGCTCCAACACTTCATGTGTACGACTGAACTGCAAAGCCACACGTGAAAGCTGCAGTTGAGAACTGATGAACTAGAGCCATGCCGCCCGCTTATATTCGCTCGGCAGTCTTCTACCCACTACAAAGAGCTAAAATTCATAAGATTAAATGAAAATGATACTAAGACTCTTGGCCCCTTACAAACTTGTGAGTGGTAAATATAAAATTTACCGATTGTTTGTGTTGGATTTTATAATGTTTTGGTGGAAACTTTGAGCAAAATGTAATCAGGTGCTATTTATTCTTCCTCATGAGAAACTGTCTAATTTGTTGCAACAAAATGAATCTTTCGAAATACACCGTTGACACAACTAAAATAGTTTTTCTTCAGATATGTATTTATATAAAAATTAGATTTTAATCCAATATAACATTTTCCGAAATCACTGAAAATAGCAGTTACAAACCTATGGTTTATGTATGATAAATTAATTTGGGGTATAATTGGCCCATGGAAAAACGCAAAAATCATATTCTTTAATTTTGGCTGAAGTGCGCCATATATTATTTTCCAATTGTTTGTGTTAATATTTACAATTTTAGGCGGGACTTAAATCGAGGCGTATGATTCACCTTCTGATAACTGAGTAACCGGTTTGATACGATAAAACCCTTAAATGCTACGATTCTTCAGTATCTGGCGCATTGTTCTGACACAGTAGGACGAATCTCCCAATTCAGAATTTTAATGACATGAATATAATAAAAAAATTCGGATCGATGTATTAAGTACAAAATTGTTCCAATTTGTATCATCTTAATCGCAACTCAAGGCTTTTGTGGATGTGTTTCAGCATGACATTTTCCATAAAATTCTGAGTCGTCTTTTCTTACGATGGCAATGAGAGACTATTTTCACCATTCAAGAGGTATCTATTATGTTCACCGAATTACTTCTTACGTGTTCGACAATCATCTGTGATACCCTGTTTCACCAGAGTTCTTCATATTCTTGTGTTTGCAACGACCTAAAATTTCTTTATACATTTATAAACATTTTAAAGCAATTATAAGCAATTTTTTTTAAAAAAGTGAGGGGTTCTCTTAGGGAAGCACTAATTTTGAGTTGACATGGATGATGAAGTACTAGGACTATTTCTCAATTGCCTTTTAATACTGCTCTTCGCAGGTAAGAAAATGAATATTACATACTGGTAATTCTTTAGTGTTGTATGCATTAATTAAAATTTCTTGTAATCACTTTTGTTTACATTTTAAGTAACGTATTTCTTTTCCTGTGAGTAGGTATGCTTTCAATTATTTAAGCTTAAGGTGATATGGTCATCATTTCTGTATGTGTTTAATTCTGGATTGCTTTGTTTTTATTATTATTTTTATATAAGGGGTTGCACTGCGTCGCTAGATAGAGAAATAAAACTTAATTACATTTGACTAAGTCGAAATTGTATAAATATGTTTGCCTGCTGCTGAAATATAAATCAAATACACTTTAATGAAGCTATGCTTCTTTCAGTATTACTTAAAAGTCTTATCACATCCGTTAATAGGCATTAAATTGTTTATGTCGGTTGTTACGAGCACTATGTTACCGCCTAATTGCTTTTCTTCTGCGTAGAAGGTGTTACACGTTTATGAAATATCCCGTCTCTCTTAGATTAGGTCTCCAAATTAATTAAAGAGCAAATGAAAAGTTGTGCTATGTGATAAGACAGAGGATACTTTGATATGGTACCAGTAACATTCATACAGTAATTATGAGGATAATAAAACTTCAACTTGCTAGCGTGTTTACCTTCTAGATCGGCTTTCATGTGGTATAACTGTAGTATATTCGTACAAACATGTGGCGCGTAAGAAAACACGCGGTATCGTGTAACTTAGTATTGCTGTTTACATTGGTAGCAGGCTAATTCGTGACACTATAGGGGAGAGTGGGGGAAATACTCGCACCTAAGGAAAATCGATTTAAATTGTTCATTACATCATTAAGTAGCTACCGAAACAAATGTATACCTTACTATTGACATTCCTCGACATATTCCAAACGATGGAAAATAGTTATGAATATTACTTTAATTTTTAAGATCAAAATAAAGAAAAGTGCAAATGAGTAGTATTCCCCATCACTTAGGGTAATGACACGCATGATGTGGGGTAATAACACACAAAACAAACAATGAATAAAAATGGACAATTCATGCTATTTTCATTTTCTATTAGTTTAGTTTATTAATTATGTGTACTAAACAGTACATTAATGAAGAAAATAATGATGTTTTGTAAACATTTTTTATAGGCGTGAAAAGAGTGTATTTTCTTGTATAGCAAACATCACACTTGTAATGTTTTGAAATGTTCCAGCCATTACATTCTTCATGGCTCCACCTAATACCCGAAACACATCGGTACCCTAGTGATCCATCTTTCCCTTGGCACTTGTCGCTTTCAGTCTTGTACGCAGAGTAGCGTTGTGAATCTCATTCGACTATTATTTTTCTTCCTGATTTTGTGGCATCAAAACCCTTATGAAGTTCCTCTTTGGTGCATTGTGCTTTCAGGGTTTTTCTTTTATAATATCTAGTAGGCCTAATCTGAAGTATAAAAAAACTCGTTGGAATCGAAAACATAACCAACTAGTTTTATTATGAAGGGGGAATACCACGCACTTGAAGAGCCGCATGCCAATACCCCAAAGTGAGTTCGAGGACTAAACTAAGCAGAACTCGGGTCTTAGTTCAAATACCTCGACAAGTCTACAACTAAATGAAAGGTTACATTTAGGGCTAGTAGTTTATATGCAAAAAAATTGCATTAAAGCAACTTATGGTAGCACTTACCTTGCAAAATATAGCTGACAAAAGTAACATCAAACACTTCGAAAATAACTCTCACTTTACTACCGCCACAATGCAATCAGAAAATGTCTGACTTGAGTGGCACTGTAGTTGTTATGCCTGCCAGAAGGGTTTAGCACCAACTGGGCAAAGCCCGCGCCATTCAAACTGAGCATTTCAGCCAGCGTGTAATTACCCGCATACATGTATTTCCCCCGCCCTCTCCTACTTGTAGCGTTAATTCAGTGCTCATATTTCCTGACTTGAAAACATTTTTACTAACCATTTAGTTGGGTAGGTCTGGTTGTTTCTTACAAACAAATTATACTATTTTCCTCTGAAATGTCGCGTTATTTTATAACGCAAAAATGTAGTACGTGGAATGTCTGGGCAAATCCGTGCAGTAACATAATAGCAAATACACTGTGTATCTTAAAACACTCCAATTTTCTGATTTCTTATTATTTCCTTCAAAAATAAATTAACTGGAAACAAATAATAGTTAATCTTTTTCGCTTAAAAGAAGAAAAAGATCTTTTGCCAAACATGCAACCAATTCCGCTTTTATATTTGTTATTCGCAAAATTTTATATGTTATTCAAGTTCTTATTGTTCATAACAACGCAGGCACACAAGGATAATACAATATTCTTCGCACTTCGTTGTTTTGACCATATTACAGCTGCAAATGTGGCATATAGTAAACTGTTACAAAACTAATGTATTGCATATAAAGTTTCAGCAAAATAATAAAGACCTCAATATCGCAATAAATATTTCAAGAGTTATATGTTAAAAATGAAGCAACGCTAAGCTAGGAATTTAACGCGAAGACTGGTTGGACCATTCCGCAGGTGGTGTACTTAGCCTAGTGTCAAAGGCAGGATGTCTAGTTCCTTTCCTCTTTAACTAACCTAACCTAATCCGGGAAAAGAGAGCCCACAGTTTAATGTGGAATCAGAACCACGGAAGCGTTCAGACGTACTTCTCATTACACAGCAATTCATATTTGCCAGTAATGAAGGTCGGGTTAGGGCCTACGAAAATCCCCGCCGAGATAGGGGTCCCAACAGGGTACCATTCGTCCTTCATTGAAACGACTTAACCACTGAGCCACCAGACCGCAATTAGTGAATTGCGCAAATTTTAATTGAAATAATTACTAGACAGCTAATGTAATTATATGAATATGAAATATGATATCAAATTTATCTTAAAAATTTGACATTTGTTTGGTAAATATATTAAGGCGTTGTTAATGGACGTTTTAGCCAAAATATTTTTTCGTAGAGAAAGTGAATAAATAACCCGCCAATTTAGCTAAATGCGCCGAGGCACCTCACGCTGGACTGGGGAGCTACAACGGGGCTGTGCAGGAGCATGGGCCCCCGCGTACTGGCCACCCTGACTGGAGGATTTAAGCTGTTTTCCACAGCCAACAAGGCGAATGCCAGGACGGTACCCAATCTCCCCCTCATAAACTACACATTTCACAAACAAAAAATACACTTCCAACAACAAGATGGCGTTGTGGTAGACAAATGGTACTTGGTAGGCGTGTTTATACATCTGAAATATGGCGTCGATTCATATTTCCCCCAAATCGCATTAAATCAGGGTTGCTTTATACATGGGCTGTAATGTTCGTAAGCGTTAGTTACCTTAGAGATTGGGCGTAGTAACAGTGAGTTGATCAAGAATGCCTTGACGAAGACGCCATTATCAACAGCTCACTGAGTTTGAATAGTACTACAAATAGGACTACAAGAAGGTGGATTATCCTTCTGCGATATTACAGAAAAACTTGGCAGGAATGTATCCACCAGTCGTCACGAGAAGACCAATTTTCCGACGATCACGTGGTACTACCGAGAGGGAAGACCACCGTATACGGCTCATGGCTTTGGCGGATAGGATGGTGTCTGCAGCAGCAATTCGAGCTGCAGTTGGAACTACAGTGACCCAACGAACTGTTCAGATCGGTTGCTGCAAGGACAGCTCGGAACCAGACTCCCTGTGACGTATAAGAGCTCATTGGAGGATGTAGTGATTGTCTATTGCGTTTTTTGATGAAAACCAGTTCTGCCTTGGTATCAGTGATAGCCGTGTGTTGGTTAGAAGGAGGCCAGGTGAGCGCCTGCATTCTACCTGTTTGCGTCCTAGACACACTGGATCTACACCTGGAATAATGGCCTGGACAGCAATTCGCTACGACAGAAGGTACACTCTCGTGGTTACACCATACACCCTGACTACAAATTTGTACGTTGGTCTGAACAGTATTCCGGGACGTGTTTTCCAGCAGGATAACGTTTAGCCCCATACCACTTGTAACCCAACATACTCTACAGAGTGTCCTTGGTCAGCTTGACCACTAGACCTTTCTCCAACTGAGCGGATATGTGAGATTATTTGATGACAACACCAGCATCATCCACAAACGGCATTAACTGTCCCTGTATTGATCGACCAAGTGTCACAGGCATGGAACGCCATCCCACAAGCTGACATCCAGCACCTTTATGACACAATGCATCCACTTTTGCATGCTTGATTTAAAAATTCTGGCGGTTAAAACAGTTATTGTACCAGCATTTCACATTTGCAATAACTCTGCTTGCGCTTACATTTACCTATGATTTTGCAACTTTAATCAATTAAATATGTTACCTAGATAAATATATTGCAAAATTTTATATACAACAATTATTTCTTGGTTATGTGATTTTTTTCCCTAAGTGTAGTTACTTATTTCACAGACAGATGGCAAGTCTTCACTTGTTAATCAGTTCATATTACGATCTGACAGTAGGTGTAAAATGTTTGGTGTCTGGCATCTGGTTTAAAAATCAAATTTGACCAGGCCAATGATGAGTAAAACACATCAAAGTCAGCTGACCACTAATGTTGGGAAACAGTGGTGAAGAAGAAGAAGAATTGTAATAATAATAACCATTAATATGAATAATAAGGCTCTATCCCATGTGGGACATTTTGTGCTTCAAGTTCTAAGGTCAATTTTTGAGGCACCCCCTTTGTATATTTTAGGAAATGATGTACTGGTATTATCCAAATGAAAAGGGAGAGTTTAGCTTTATGAAGATATAGCATTAGGCAGTGTGCAGCAAACTACTAGGAGAACATCTGATACACAAAGAGTTGGAAAATTTCAGTTACAAACATTCTTGCTGGTAGGCATCATCTGTGGCTCATTACTGCAGAGTAAATTGGGGACAGACTGCCACAAGTTACAAGTATATTTAATTCCAGTGCAACACTTAGCCAATGCGTAGAAGAGCTAGGATATTGGAAGTTCACAAAGGTATGTAAGATAGTGAAGATGGCTATATTGGTTGAAGAGTGCAGTTACTAATGCAGATACAGATGCTATCTATAGTATAGAAAATGACCTGAGAAGTAGTAGAACAATACTCTGATTCTATACCACTGATGCATGTCATATATCATCATGGTATAACTGATATTTCAACAAAACAACAAAAAACTGCTTTGTATAAGCATGAAGTTTAAATGCTAATTTAGTTCGTAGATATTATTGATGGAAGTTATATGTCATCATGATATAATTGATATTGGTAATTTGTATTTCAAAAAACTGCTTTGTATAAGCATGAAGTTTACATACTAGTTTAGTCCGTAGATATTACATGTGGTGTGAGTTTAAATAGGAGGGAAACATTAGTATTCTGTATTTGTTAGCCACTTCTACTTCTAATAGGTTAGGACCATTTTATTTTAGTTTAGCGCTAGGTGAGAGCAGATAGTTTTAAATGTCTAAGGAGGCACAGATTTTCCATATAGCGAGATAGCATCCATTGGTGCTATGAAAGAAGGAGACCAAAAATGGTGTGAAGTGGAAGAAATGTAAGAATTAGTATCTAACAAGGCTAGACACCAGGTTATTATTATTGAATTGTGGTAGTTTAATGTAAATGAACAAAATACAAGTAATTATAGAGGCTAAATTTTCATTTAGATTAATGAGTTTTTGAATAAACCCTTAAGGGTCATATGAATTATAACTGAGATAAATAAAGAATTTGTGAATATGGATTTATACAGTTTACCAATAATAAATTAACTGTGCTGACATTTGTAGATGATATGTGTGAGTTGCTTTGAGTTTAGAGCAGGGGGATGAAATTGAGAATACGAGCTTCGACTCTTAACTAGGTACCAGGCTGAACGAGTGAAATGTATGAAAAGTGGTAGAAACTGATTGTGTATGCCACATTAAGAGGAAATATAACTATAGGCTGGAACCAAAGTAATTCAGAAATGGACATGTGTCAAAAATGGTAACAGTAGCCTAATTACAGAGAACAGAGTTTTACAAACATTTAATGAGATAAATGAACATTAAACGGTAGAATAATTTACAAGGGGCAAAAAATGATAAATTCTGAGAATAACTAATGAAATCTTGATTGGCATATTAAATAACTAATCACAAGTTGTTTGTATAGGGTATGAGAGATTTCAGTAAACCAGTTTCTAGGATAGGGGGATGGGTATAAGCATAATGATAAGGAAACTTGACAGCTAAAAGGAAAAAAATTTTAGGCAAAAGTTAGTATCTATTGGGAATGGCACTGCTACATTAGAAATAGAATATGAGTATGAGATAATAAAAATTAAGAAAAGAAAGTATTTTTCAGGACCAAAAAGCTTATAAATGCTTATATTGCTATTTTCTATACCTCCACCTGATAACTTGCTGACCTGTTGGTTTAGGATTTACTTTGAAATCCTTAGGATATAACCTGTAAAATGTTTTTAGTTAGTGAATGTCAATTGTTGATACTTTAGTAACTCATCAGGCAGTACTTTCATAAAACTGGAATTGCGAGTAGTACGTCCATATCACTTTTTTTTTCTTTTGACAGTTTAGGCTTAATGTTGAGGTCATTAGAGGCAGGAAAAAAGTAGATGCAAAGAATGGAAAGAAATTTGCCTATGACCTTTTGAACCATCCCAGCATTCACCTGCAGTGATTTCAGGAAACCATGGAAAACCAAAGTCTCGATGCCACAGGTGGGGAGTCAAATGTGTGTCCTCCCAAATGCTAGGCCACAGTTTTGCCATTCACCCACTGAACTCAGTTAGAAGCAGTTGTTGCTCTAGTTGGTTTACAGTTAAAAAAACTATCTGCAAAGTTTATTGTATAACCACACAATGTAGTAAGCCTAAATAGATTCCTGTCCAACAATAGTGAAAAAAGTTCACTTTTGCCATCTTCTTCACCAGAAGATGGTGACAGTGATTTTGATCACTAAAATATCATGTGTAAACACTTCATTGATTTGGCTAGTCATACAAGAATATTATGTTAATTCTCAATACCAATAAAAATTATATTCCCAGGGAAAGGGTTGTTTTTCTTATTAGCTTTAGAGATGGGGAAGGAATGAGGGCAAGGAATGGGAAAGAATTCCACAAGGGCCTTTTAACCCTTTCCTACCGGCTATTGGAAATAAAGGGAAATTTATAATTTCAATTATATATTTGTACTTGAAATTAAACACAAATATTTTCTTCATTTTTTTTTTAACTCTAAGATCTAATTACTAAACAAGTACTCATAAGTACCATTATGGACTTTGTATATCACACAATGTACAGAAATAGCAACTGAAATCAATTATGTTCATATTGGTATGAAATGTTCGCCTCATGATATTCAACAAACCAATTCTTTTTGCTAATTGAGACACAAAAAGACATTGCTGTGGAACATTTGGAATGATGTTTTGACTGTATCTAGCATGTATGTAGCATACATACTTCACATCTTCATCTGATTTTTACAAATTAGGGACAGTATATACCTCTGTTTCCCAATGTTCATTGTGGAATAGAAATGACTTGCATTGTTTGAATGGATGAGGGCTTTGTGAAATATCTGTAGATGACCTTTTCTTCTTACTGATATCCTTCATAGTCATCAAACCCTGTGCAACAGATTGTCTGAAATTTTTTACAGATTTTTTTAAATATCAGACCATTTATGTTATAGGAATTGACAAATACAACATCCAGAATTTCCAAAAACAATCTGTGCCATGATTTTGGTAATTTTCTGTCAGCATTGCAGAAAGCTATCAGCTGATCAGCAGTATCAACCCTACACATGAATGTATTGTAGTCCTTGACGACTCCTGATCATGAAATTGTCGACTTCATTCAATATTTTTCTTTGCATATAACCAGTGGTGAACAAAAGGGTTGCAGGATGGGCAAAATGTCACAGGACCCACTGCCAGAGGAGGCCCTGATGACCACCCAGAGAGGCACTCTGGCCCAAGATCCACCCAGGTCACCAATCCAACCTGAGAGAGGTCCCATCTGTTGAAGTTGTCATGGACCCCAACCATTGTAGTGGAGATTCCCCACTGCCATGAAAATTTGATACTAAATGTATGACATTTTTATCCTTCTATTTCCAGTAGCCAATATCTAGGTTTGAAAATTTATGGTCACAATCTCCTCTTTTTAGTTTGCCATCAGGAGATTGTTAGAAAGTCCCTTGCAGTAGGGTCTGACTCTCCCACAAACAAAAGTTGTTTCAGTTTTTTAATAATGAAACTGGTGAAAAATGATTATAAAACTAGATAACGTTATCATTGCTCCATTTTTTTTTCAGTCAATTTGAAGACCACTGTTTGATCTAATGAATAATCCGAGAACTTTTGGGTCATTTCTTCATTTTTTCCTTGATAAATTATAAACTTCTAAGAGAAGAGCTTCAATCAAAACATATTTCTTAAAAGTATCCATTTGAAAATATCTAAAACAATAATAAAACCAATTGTATGCTTGCTAAATCTATTGACCAATAATTTGTATAAAACTAACCAGAAGTCCCTGACGGTACTTGTAAGTGCTTCATCGTTTTTCTTGAATATTTAGTAAAGAAACTAGGTAAAATATAAAATCTTCACTTACCAAGTAAATCATCATCTAAAAATACATTGTAATGTAGCACTTGTTACTGTGGTCAATATGCTGTCAAGCCGCAACTTAGAAAATTAATTTCTAGTCAATTTCGCGCAGAATTTAAAAATAAATGTTCTCATTGTCTGACCTAATCATACAACAATAGATCAACAGGCTTAACAATGCAGTGGACACTGGTATTGTCAAAATATATGGTGTTAAATACAGCGGTACTAATCAGTACTGTCATGGAGGAAGGGGTTTTAATTAACCATCCCAATATTCACCTGGAGTGATTTGGGATTTTTTTTTTTTTTTTTTTTCCCTGATACACAATAGCCGAGCACATAGTATCTACTCTGGTCCCATATTTCCAATTAATTACAAGAAGAACATAAGATAAAATTCTAGTTTGATAATAATAGTTGAATATTGCTTAAATTGTAAGACTAATTTATGATACAAAAACTTATCAAGATTCATGAAAGTTAGTTACTTCGCAAAATTAACAATGTAAAAGAATGTAATATATTTTTAATATATATATATATATATATATATATATATATATATATATGTATAACTATATATATATAAGTAATTATAATAACACATTAACACACCTACACACAGATGCCGCTACATATAATTAAACATACAAACATTCACACAAACAAATCATTTACTGCACTATTGTGTCACTGTTTCCCACATTGCACATTTGTGTAACTTCTATGCACTTACTCCTGGCCCAACCACTTTGAAGTAACTTACCTCTCTCAGGAGATAACTCGTGGAAGTAGAGGTGTCCTCTTTCAACCCTTCAGGACTTTCTTTCTTCAGGAATGATCACTGTTTGGTCTTTGTTCGCTGTCAATTGATACTGTTTCTGTCAGTTGAGACTGTTTATAAGTGCCAAGAACCATCCTTTGGCTGCTTGTGAGGCCAGATTGCAAGCTACATCAAGAAACTACCATAATTCTCTGTTATTTATTTACTTATTTATTGCATGGCAGTTTAGACACTTTTAAGAACATTGATAAAATATATACACTGCAACTTTATAAGATTAAAGACATATATCTAGTTTATTAATATAGTTTATCGATTCCTGAGTTGCCAGCAGGAAGTCCACAGTATCACCACTGTAAGATCTTATAGGACATTCTTCAATAATATGACCAATAGTCTGAATCTCTCCACATTGGCATAAAGGGGATGGTTGCTTGCCCCACTTGTACAGTCAGTGTGCTCATCTGCCATGCCGAGTTCTGATTCTGTTGAGTGTGGATCAAGTTTCACGAGATAAATCAAAACCTGGTGGCTTTTGTGTGATGCAAGGTAAGCTGCTGTTTTGCTGTACAGTCCACTCCTGGATCGAAGCTTTGGTGATGTTAAAATCTTCACAAATAGCATCCCTTGCCGATTTCACTGGCGGTTTTCTAGAGTGAAGCCTGTTGATGCTGTCATCATTAATATCTTGGTGGATCGGTAAGTTTCTGTTGTCCATTATTCTCTTGTACTCAAGTGTAAGCACATTTATCCATCACAGGTTAGGTGGTGGTATGTGGCTCAGTATCGAGAGCCATCTTGTGGGAGTTGTCTTGATCACGCCATCAATCATACGCATAGCATTATTAAGTTGGGTATCCACTTTTCTCATGTGCGGGCTATTCAACCAGACCGGGGCACAGTACTCGGCAGCTGAAAAGACAAGACCCAGAGCAGAGGAACGGAGAGTGGAGGCCGATGCACCCCCAGGAGGTGCCACATAGTTTTTGAATGATATTGTTTCTTGTTTTTAGCTTTTCAGTCATTTTCATTAGATGTTCATTAAAGGATAATGTTCGATGAAGGGTAACACCCAGGTACTTTGGTGTCTTATTGTGGGTAACAATGGTATGTTAACTTCCCTTCTAGCGAGTTTGCTATTTAGATGGAAGCAGGTAACCTCTGTTTTAGAAGCATTGGGTTGTAGTCGCCATCTACGGAAATATTTTACCATTGTTTCCAGGTCTTCTGTTAGGATTTCTTCAGACGTTTCGATTGACCTGCACCTCATAGCGAGAACCCAGTCAGCGACATAACCAAACTTGTTTGATCTTGTTTTCGGCATGTTTGCGATATATAGGATGAAAAGGAGTGGAGCAAGCACTGATCCCTGCGGTAGGCCATTCTTAAGTTTCCTCTGAGAGCTGATATCGGTGCCCATGGCAAACTGGAACACCCGGTCATTAAGCATGTTGTCTAACAGGCATGCAATAAGTTTGCAGGGAATTACACAAAGAAATTCTCAGTCACCCAGTATATAAAAAATGCACCTGCCCTATAATATTTGCTGATATGGCTCTTACAGTTCTGTAGTTGAAACACATTCCCATACAACGTAGTCTGTAGTTCCCTCATTTCATCAGTAACAGCTACCAGTGTCCAATATTCCTCTTCTTTGCAGTGCACTGTTGTAAGGTCCATGATCCTTTATGTAGTGTACCAGCCCATGCAATGGGAGAAGATGCAACATTTTGAGCCTTTCGCAGACACTTGGAAACATATCATATTTTTTTGTTCCTATTGTGCTAACATTCCACCTTTGCTGCCATTCTACCAATAACAATCTGTTTACCTCTGCAGCTGTTGCTGCTGATGCTCCCATGATTTTCTCCACCCGTTCCAGATTTCATTTCTGGTCCAGTATATGCTCCCCACTTATGAACTTCAAAGTCTAGTGACCACACCCTAAGTGCCACTGTAAGGGCATCGGTTGTTGTTGTTTTATAAGCACCACTCAACCTGAGTAGAATACTTCACTGTGTCCTCCTCATAAGTTTACTTGGTTTTACTTTTGTAAGGTGTCTGGCCCAGATGCTGACTGCATACCCTACAACTGACGTTAATATTGTTTTATGGTATGTTCGAATAAAAAGCAGTGAATGTTGGGAACTCCTTTGTCCCATGCTGATTAGATTATTCATGACTGAGGTGGATCTCCCACATGATTCCTCCATATAAACATTTAGACTTTTGTCTAATTTAACACCATGTTATCAACTGAAAGGACTTCTTCTTGTTGTAACTGCATCCATTTTAATGGTTGGATTGCTCTGTAATTGGCCTTTCAGTAACAAATAACAGGTTTTGTATAGTGCTAGTCTTGGTTTGACTTGTCTGCACCATCAACTGAGTTCACACAGAACCTTTGCAGTTTGCAATTTAGGCTATGGTTTTACACTCTATAATTAAGAATTGATCATCAGAAAGGCAACAAGTCCCAGAAGTTCTGGCATTTATTGCAGCCTTGTCATATCCAGTTCAAGCCCAATGTTCCAAAATATCAGACCATAAATGGATCTCTGTGGGCAACCGTTTGTTAGATTTTTCTCAACGGATACTACAGGACACCTAAGTTTGATGTATCTGATCTTACAGAAATCTCTAAAGGTGTTATACCAGTTCTTTGGACAGATAAGTTCCTTAAGCTGTGCAGGCCACCATAGATTACCATATGCCCCAGATATATCAACAATAATCCCTACCACATAATTCTGATTTGAGCTCTGTATCCGATTCATTGTCCAGTTGATTGCATCCTCTATAGATCTACCCACCTCTGAATACACATTTGTTTGGATTCATCCCATTCCTTCTCCCAATGTTCTTGTAACCTCTTGCTCGGCACCTTTTCTTGTATTTTGCACAGCACGTTAAGCAAACAGATACATCAATAGGATTCAGGTAATTTTGGAAATTTGTTATCTTCCTTCATGATGATTAATATCTCACTCTGTTTCCAGATGTTCAGTATTCTTCCCAGATGCAGGCATTCATTATAGAGCGTACACAAAGTGGAGGCTACTGGCACTGCCAGTTCTTGTACTAATTCAGCTGGAATTCCATCTGGACCTGAAGCTTTGTTGCTGGTCATGGCATTTATTGCTTGTCCTACCTCCAGGATGATAATATCTGGAGTGTGAGTGATATATTGCCTATGTTGGTCCATTCTCAGATGAAGCATTCTGTGCTCCATCACATCATTTTCAACTTTATCATCTGGAAGGAGTTCTTCTAATAATAATTCTACAGTAGTCTTCCAACTTGTAGTCATAGTTCTGTCTTGTTTCTGCACAGTAGACAGTCTAGTTGGGAATTTTACATTTCCTGCTGCAATTTGCTATGGGATATCCCAGGGGTCTGTGCACAAGTTTGTATTCACAAATTTTTTCATTTTTTTTTTGTTTAGTTAATATTAACAGTTCTCAAAATTCACTTTTAATTT
Organism: Vandiemenella viatica; assembly: GCA_031002005.1. Classification (NCBI taxonomy): domain Eukaryota; kingdom Metazoa; phylum Arthropoda; class Insecta; order Orthoptera; family Morabidae; genus Vandiemenella; species Vandiemenella viatica. The sequence goes on along the minus strand of CM061921.1, from coordinate 43,559,805 downwards.
GTCTGTACCTTTCCAGCAGCTGTCCTCTAATATTGGCAATGAGACAACGTTGGTAGTCCTTTCTTGCTTTATGCTTCTTGTTTTGTAGTCTTTGCAATCTATCAGTCCAAGGTCCATACACTGTGCCAGTGGTTCTTTTTAGAGGAATAGACCTTCTTATTAATGTTTGGAGTGCCTGGGTAAGATCTCTTGCAGCTTGTTCTATATCATTATCATGTAATAGGATTTCCTGTTGCACAAAACTATCCCTCAGCCCATTCCAGTCTGTTCATCAGATGTTATAATGCACCTTGTAAAACTGTGCCTCCGATGTTTCAATTTCATTCCACCCTCTGACCAACTCAAAAGTAATAACATTATATGATCACTGATAGTTAAAAAACTAAAACGTTCCAATTCCTCAATAAGTTCCCAAATCACAGATTGATCAATGTTACAGTGATGTTTCACTGAGCTGCTGCTCTAGCTTATGTGGAAGATTTCTTACTTCTACATTCAGTTCACTAATAGCTTCCACTAAAAGCTCATCTCTTGTATCTGTCACCCCACTATGACAGAGTTTGGATTTAGCATTTGTGTCAGTCATTATTACCACTGGTCTGTTTCCCAGCCCAGTGCACACTTCTCTTGTTTTTTTTTCAATGTATGATTCAATGGTATCACTATATTGAAAATATATATTGACAAGAATTACATTGCCCTAGTCAGCAATGACCTCCACACATGTTGTATGTTCATCACAGAACTGTACTGTCTTAGTTACAATAACTTTTCTGAATACCACTACTACTGCTGCCTTTCGAAGTTATCTGTGATGATACTGGCATATGAAAACATGAATGTGTCTCCTGAAGGCATATGACATTCCATTTATATTCCTCCGACAGCTTTCTCACTTCGTGCAAAAGCAACTTCTTCTCCTGGTGTTTAGTTGTGCAATTCGTAGCTTAAAAGACTTTTGTTATTTATGTGTATTTAGTGTGGACATTGCACTGTGGCCATGGGAGTTTTGAATTGAAAACCATATGCCCATAAGTTAATACGTATTGTTTATATATTTGATCAGGATCAAAAGTTTCATTCCTTCTTATGAAGGCCTTATGCACAAGAGATAGAAGCTGAGAAGTATCTGTAGGAAGATTGATGGGTTTTAGATGTATAGAATAAATGGCACTGGATGGGAGAATGGTACATATTTACCAGCTAAATGCACTATTTGAGTTAGATGCCTTATTGATGTTCAGAGCTTCCTCCAGTCGACCGAGTTTTAAATTTGTTTCAAAATCGCGGTATATTGTTTTGGGGTTTATTGAACCATATCTGTTTTATATGTTTCCTATATTCAATTGGTGTTCCATCAATTTTGGACTTGTTATAGTTTTAGGGTAATGTTCAACCCTGTTTGGTCTGACAGACCAATCCTGTTGACAGAAAGATTCTGGGGATGACAGGCAGAACTCGAAGACATTTTGTTAGTCTGTACTGAAAAGTCATCAGTCTGTATTCCAACATCCTGTTTCTTATGGTTTTTTCCATGTTTAGTTTTTCTCTGAAGCAGGCAGCCCTCTTTGCATTTCCTTTATGTCTTGAAAGGGGGATTTCCTTTCATTTTTGTATCCTGCTTCCCAATTACAGACTCAACTATTTTCCTAATTACATTTCCAGTTGAGAGTCTATATCACTTCCCATTTCTATTACTTGTATTAAATTATCCATAGGAGTAATTGGTAGGTAAGACACTCTTTGCCTTTCTTGTTGCAATATATGCATGCTGAAGGATGAGAACTTTTCTTGCACTGATCCCTTTGGTAATTTTCTTCTCTATAGTATGGACAAGAACTACTGTTCTTCTTATGATGCTTACAGATGTGTACAAAATCCATACATTTATTGCATTTTTGTATGACAATGTAATTTTACTGGTACAGTGGAAAATTATATGGACATTTTATTTTGATGCAGCAGAAGCTTCCTAACAGAAGGACTCACCTCCACAGCATGATGAACTGTTGCTCTTTCTCTGGATCTAGTCTTATATTTTGATTGAAAACCTTCCACAAATTGACTGTTCTATATTTTATCCTCAAGGTTTTGTGGTTAGTCAACATCAGAAAGGTTGTTTAAATGAGTTGTTTTTGATATGTGTTACAAAATTATAAGTGGCCTTCATTTTCTAGGGAGTTCATGTTGCATCTTTTCAGCCAGTTCCTTGTTATTTAGAATTTTCTTGTGAATCTTCAGGAGATTCTATTTCCACTAAAATGGCATTGTTAGTTGTACATGTTCTCTTGATGCTAATTTTATCTATCCCAGGACTTATAATTTTTGTGACTTGTTTAGGCTTTGGTTTCTTCCCCCCACCTCCCTCCCTTCTCTTTGGAAGTAATAAAATCTGTAATTTTGAGGAATGAGTGATTTCGGGATTCACGGCAGTCGATCCTCCAGATTTTGACATTGCAACATAAATGGGGATTATTACTCCCCTATTTGGGAAAACAATGGAAAATACAAATCTGGATGGCTAGTCAGGGATTCAAACTCATCTACCTCTGAATGTGATGCCAGCACATAACCCATCTCCCACCACACTCAAGACTAGAAATTGGTATTCAAGCATTACTGAATATCGCTTATGGTAATGGCATGAAATTATTAACAAATGGTTAACTTACTAAGTAGAGAGGATAGGATCAAGAACAAAATTTGCCTAATACATGGATGGAATTATAATAATTATCAACTCAGAGAAAGCCAGTCAAAATGTAGAAAGCAGCAATAATTACAGAGTTTTGATCACATAATTTACTTGGGATTAATAACAACAAATATGGGTTGATCTATTACAGAAAAAAATAGAGAGATGGGATTGCAAAAACTTGGATGAAAACAGTCAAAATAGCTACAGGATCAGCAAAAATTCTACATTTTCTTATCCAGGAACACATTTTTTTATATATTTTTCTTATTTATTTATTCTTGTATGTATAAAAATGTAGGGCTCACAGAAATTCTGAATGGCAGAAAGAATTCATGGTTAGAAATTATAGATGTCGTTATTATGAACTATTTCAAACATGCTACTCAAATCAGGAAATACTGAAGCAGAATTTGGCTTTCATAATTAATTTAGCCATCATTATGATTTGAGTAACTGATTAATACTGTTTCATCTTGTCCAATGGAATGTGAATGTAAAGCTGTGCAGTTCTGTAAGAGTCTTTTAGAAAAATTGTGAGTAATTAAACAGCACCCTCTCCACTTTTTCATCTTCTTATAAACAACCAAAAAAGAACACAACAATTATTTACTTTATTTATTTATCGATCTTGTTTCATGGATCTCTGCTGTGCTAGGACCTCTGGGATGTGAAACGTGTCATGGTTAATATACATACATCTAATGTGAGTCATAATCATAGTGAAAACAATCATATGTTACAAGACAAATAAAGAGAATAAAAATAAACTTTAATTTTTACAACTGAGCTCTGCAAAAGGTAATACTGAATACCTACAATTAATTATTTTGTTTATATTCTTGAAAGGCATAGAAGGAGTAGCCAATAAGGTAATCTCTCAGTTTTACTTTAAATGTATGTTTATTATCTGCAAATTGTTTTATACTCTTTGGAAGTTTATTAAACAGATGTATCCCAATATAATTAACTCCTCCTTGTAGTAGAGACAGAGATATTTGTTTTTTGGGCAAGTTGTTTCTGTTTCTTGTATTCAAATTGTATACCTATGAATTAGATGTAAACAGTTTAAAGTTTTATATGACAAACCACATGAGAGAATATATATACTGAGAAGTCATTGTAAGAATGTTGAGTTGCTTAAAAAGTTGTCTGCAAAAAGTTCTTACTTTTACCCTATACAGCTTCCTAATGGCTCTTTTCAGTGCTATGAAAACTTTTTTACTTTGGAAAGAGTTTCCCCATAAAAATATGCCATATGGCATCACTGAATGAAAATATCTCCTGTTCATTCATTCTAGAACTGCTGTTAGAGAAAGTGTTCATGTTGCAATGGTGGCACTACTTAACTTCTTTAGTAGTGAAGTGATATGTTCATGCCAACAGAGTTTCTCATCAATTTTATACCAAGAAATTTTATAAACTTTTGTTTCTAAGATGGTGTTATTTTTATAGTCTATGTGTAAATCCGGCGGTGCATTATTTATTGTTTTAAAACTAATTTAATTTGTTTTTTCATAATTTAATTTTAATGGATTTTCCTTAAACTAAATGACTACTTCATTTACATTAAATTCTAGATTCAGTCAGGATATTGTCATCTGCAAATAGAACACTCTTAACTTTGTCAGATAAGTTTCCTGGATGGGTCCTAGGACAGAGCCTGGTGGAATTCCATATTTTATTTTCTCCCATTCTGATGAAGCATCTTTAATTATTTTAGAATAAAAAATGGTAATTTTTTCATTTGACTTTCCATGTATGATATAAACAGTTTACCTGTGTTTCCAAAAATTCCACAGTATTCCATTTTTTCATAACTAATTCATAATTTACACAGTCAAATGCTTTTGAAAGTTCACAAAGTATTCCTACAGGGCTAATTTTATTATTCAGTTCCTCAAATGTGTTATTTAAAAATGAATATGATGAGCGGAAAGCGGTTCAGGGCACCCTCTTGCCCTTGGGGTTGTAAACGGCCCCTAAAGGCGGATGAATCAAAAATGATCACACCATGGGGATGCAGAAGGCAACAGGAAACCACTGCATTAAAGACCCAAAGGGTATCCCGAGGACATGTAATCCTCTCAAATTACATATATCATGATGGCTTCTTCCTGGGTAAAATATTCCGGAGGTAAAATAGTCCCCCAATCGGATCTCCGGGTGGGGACTGCTAAGGGAGGAGTCATCAGAATGGATAGAAACATTCTACGAGTCAGAGCGTGGAATGTTAGAAGTCTGAATGATGCAGGTAGGTTAGAAAACCTAAAAAGGGAGATGGAACAACTTAAGTTAGATGTTGTTGGGATTAGTGAGATTAAATGGAAGGATGCACAGGATTTCTGGTCTGGGGAACACAGGATAATTAGCACACAAGCTCTCAATGGAGTCACTGGTGTAGGATTTGTAATGAACAAGGAAGTAGGGAAACGGATGAGTTATTATGAACGGTTTAGTGACCGGATTATTTTGATGAGGTTAGAAACTAAGGCCATACCAACCACAGTAGTACAAGTGTATATGCCAACATCGCAGGAAGATGATGAAGAAATAGAAAAAATATATAGCAAAATTGAAGAATTAAACCAATATGTGAAGGAGGAGGACCTAATAATCATGGGTGATTAGAATGCAATAGTGGGAGAAGGAAAAGAGGGGAATACTGTGGGAAGTTTTGGTCTAGGAGAAAGAAATGAGCGAGAAAGCAGGTTGCTAGAATTTTGTAAAAGATATAAGCTAGTAATGGCAAACACACTGTTTAAGAACCATGCAAGAAGAATGTACACCTGGGAACGTCCTGGGGATACAGGCAGATATCAGCTAGATTATATCATGGTCAAACAGAGATTCAGGAATCAAGTTCTAGACTGTAAAGCGTACCCAGGAGCAGACATAGACTCTGACCATAATTTGATAATAATGGAATGAAGGCTGAAATTTAAACGAATAAGAAAGCAGTATAAGCAGAACAGACTGGAAGTGAATAAACTGAAACAATCTAGCACGAGAGAAAAATTTGCAGAAATGGTAGACTTGGGTCTAAGAAGTAACTCTGAAAGGAGCTCAACCGAGGACGAATGGAATGCATTAAAGACCGAAATAATGAAAGCTGGTAAAGAAATAATAGGCTTTAGGGAACAAGCTGCCCAAAAACGTTGGATAACCGAAGATATTTTGGAGCTGATGGATCTGAGGAGAAGGTACAAAAATGCTCAGGATGAAGCAGGAAGAGAGCAGTACAGGCAATTTAGAAATCAAATAAATAGGAAATGGGAAATAGCAAAAGAAAAATGGCTACAAGAAATGTGTGAAGAAGTAGAAAAGGAAATGTTCGTAGGTAAAGTAGATGTTGCATATAGAAAGATCAAACAGAATTCTGGAGAAATGAAGAAAAGGGGTATGAACATAACAGCTGCCGATGGGAAACCTCATCAAAGCTCAGAAGATAGAGCTAACCGATTGAAAAAATACATTGAATAACTGTATGTTGGGGACAACTTGAACAATAGTGTAATGGAAAAGGAAGGTGATGTCGACATTGATGACTTAGCAGATCCTGTTTTGAGGATAGAATTTAATAAAGCTCTGAATGACTTGAAAGCAAATAAGTCAGTTGGAACTGATGAGATCCCTACATAACTTCTTAAATCCCTAGGAGAGGAAGGAATCGAAAGATTATTCAAGCTGATATAAAAAGTTATGAAACAGGAGAAATTCCAACTGATTTTAATAAAAATATCATCTTCACACTACAAAAGAAAGCACAAGCCGACAAATGTGAGAATTATCGCACCATTAGTGTAACATCACATGCTTCAAAATTACTGACCCGAATAATATACAGAAGGATGGAAAGGGTAGTAGAAGAGATAGTAGATGAAGATCAGTTTAAGTTTAGGAAAAATCGCGGTACAAGGGAAGCAATTCTGTCCTTAAGATAAATATTTGAAGCGCGGATCAAGAAAAACAAAGATACTTTTATGGTATTTGTTGAATTAGAAAATGCTTTTGATAATGTTAGGTGGGACAAGATGTTCAAAATTTTAAAGAAGTCAGGTCTAAAGTATCGAGATAGAAGAATACTCTATAAACTATATAAGAATCAAGTGGCTATAATAAAAGTAGAGAATCACGAGAGACATGCATCAGTTAAAAAGGGTGTGAGACAAGGGTGTAGTCCAGTGTTTCCCAACGTGGGGCCCACGCCCCACAGGGGGGCAATTTGGTTTTTTTAGGGGGGCAATTTAGAAATTGACTTCATACGATTTCACAGTTTTCTCTTCGGGTTATTTAAATGCAATGCTAGAAATAGGTACAAAATATAGCAAAAAAGCAAATTCTTAAAACAGTGCTGTAAATAATTATTAGATATAGTTTCGTTTGATGTTAGCAAAATATATCATCTGGATGATTTTAGTCGTCAACTTGACCTTTTTGGGGGGCAAAAAAAAAAAATGTTAAATGTGGGACATGACCCAAAAAAAGTTGGGAAACACTGGTGTAGTCTATCCCCATTAATATTCAACTTGTATGTAGAAGAAGCAATGAAGAAAGTCAAAGAAAAATTTCCATGTGGTATAAGTCTTCAGGGAGAAAAAAACAGTATGCTACGATTTGCTGATGACATTGTCTTGTTAGCAGAGAGGGCTGAGGATATTGAGAAGTTACTGAATGGCATGAACAAAATACTGAAGGAAGATTTTGGACTGAATATAAATCAAAGCAAGACAAAAGTGATGAAATGTAGCAGAAATGATAACAATACTAGTAGATTAAATATAAAAATAGGATCGGATGCAATAGGAGAAATAAGTGAATTCTGTTACTTGGGAAGAAAAATTACAACCGATGGCCGAAGCAGGAATGATGTTAAAAGCAGAATAGCACAAGCAAAAAGAGCCTTCATGAAAAAGAGAAATATTTCAGTTTCAAATATTGATCTAGGAATTAGAAAGAACTTTTTAAAACTCAATGTGTGGAGCACAGCACTTTATGGTAGCGAAACATGGACTTTAGGAATACCGGAAATAAAGGAAAATGAAGCATTTGAAATGTGGTGCTACAGAAGAATGCTGAAAATTAAGTGTACTGACAAAGTAAGAAATGAACGAGTTTTGGAAATGGTAGGTGAGAAAAGAAGTTTGTGGAAGAAGCTTACGGAAAGAAGAGACAGGCTGGTAGGTCATATTTTGAGACATTCTGGATTGGTTAAGTTGTTAGTGGAGGGAACAGTCGAAAGTAAGAACTGTAGAGGAAGACAGAGATTAGAATATATGAAGCAGATAATTGAGGATGTCTGCTGTAAGGGGTATGTGGAAATGAAGAGGTTAGCACAGGATAGGATAGGATGTAGGATTGCATCAAACCAGTCGAAATGACAGCAAAAAAAAAATATAGCCATTTCTATGGATGATCCTTTTTGGAACCCAAATATTGAATTATTGAGGATATTATAATGTGTAACATATTTTATTACTTTACAATACATAACTTTTTCAAAAATGTCTGAGTATCCTGAAAGTAATGAAATGGGAACATAGTTATCTACACATGTTGTTCATCATTTTTTAAACAACAGTTTTGCAACAGCATATTTTAGTCTATTTGGAATCACACCTTGCATTAAGGATTCATTACAAATGAGGGCAAGTAAATGATTGATACAATCTGAACATCTTTTCAGTAATTTACTTGAAATATTGTCATTGCTGAAAGTATTTTTATGTGTAATTATTTCATGAATTTATTTATTTCTGAGACTGTTACTGGAGGCAATTGCATCTCCACGAATCTATTTGGGAATGCAGTCTGAAGAAACCTTAGGGCACTATGTGGGAATTGCTTTTCTATGCCTAATTTCTCTATAACTGAAGTAAAATATTTGTTAAATATTTCATAAATGTCCCCAACTTCACTACGCACAGATCCATTTTGTTCTGTTTTAAGTCTTTAGTGTAAATTAGAGGTTTTCCTGTTTCAGTTTTTACTATCTTCCACACGGTTTATATTTTATTGCCTGGAGTCTCTATTTTCTCTGATAAATACCTGTTCTTGGCATTTGTTATTACATTTCTTAGTATTTTAGATAAAAGTTTATTTATTTATCGTATGATTATTTATGAGGTACACAATAGGAAATATACATATCACAAGCTTGTACAATTTCATATCTCGAGATCTAATGTTTTAATCCAGTCAACTGCACTGATCGACGCATCATGGATTTCCGCCATTGTTCCCTTGTAGGCCTGAAGAGGACAGTCAGAAACGATGTGATTGATTGTCTGTAAGGTGGCTCCACAGTCTGCAGAATCTACCCAGCCCTATTTGTATAATAAGTAGGCGCATCTGCCTTGTCCTGTTCGAATTCGATCGATGATTCTCCACTGCCGCCTAGGGAGTTCGAAACCTTGTAACCTTACTGAGGGGTCTTCAACTAGATTTTTATTGGCTACTGATGACTGCTTCCACTGAGTTGTCCACAGCTTATTGGTGTTGAAAGAGGACTCTGTTAGGTTGATTGCTGTGCGCCATGGTGGTTTTCTTGATTTCAAGCGTTGGTGTTTCGCTTGAATCATGTCTTGATGTACAGGCCGCTGAGGGTTCTTCAGGAAATTTTTCCAGATTTTTAAAAGAGCTTCTGATCTTCTTAGTGCTGGGGGTGAGATGTTGCATAGCACTGGAAGCCATATGGTGATTAAAGTTTATAATGAGCTTTCAGTGTATAGTTATCCGATTCTCTTACTTTTAAGTACAGGTCCCTTTTTGTTTTACAAGATACTCTAATACCATTTGTTATCCATCCCTTACCCAGTTCACTGTTTGGAGTGCTGACAACTTTCCTTTTTTTTTGAAACTTCCTTTGAAAAGTGTTAGAAATATGTTAAGAAAGGGATCAAAATTTTCATTAACACCCTGTGTAGTGTACACTTCTGACCAACGTTTATTATTTAAGGAATCTATGATATGTTTTATATTTTTTTCATTAATATTTCTTCTATATACCCAGCTTTTCTTTATCTGTTTAACAGTGTTTCTGGACATGATTTATAACAGCAGGTCATCATGATCTGAGATACCATTTATTACTGGAAGTATATTGTAATTACTGCACTGAGAAATATCCATAAAAAAATATAAATTGCAGTCCTGCTATTATTTTGTATTCTTGTAGGGAAATTTACAAGTGCCATTAAGTGCAAAGACAATATTGAGGTTTCCATATCTAGTCTCTCATTAATGTGATAGAGAAAGTCAACATTAAAATCTCCACACAAAGCTATTTGTTTGTTATTTGTGAAACATAGTAACTAAGACTCTAACTTAGATAAAAACAGTCTAAGATTTCCTGAAGGTGTCCTATACATTGTTATTGCAATGGCCTCTTCCATACCATATTCCAGTTTTGAAACACAGCGTTCAAAGTGTTGTTCTATACAATACTTACTTACAACTACACTGTTACATTGAATATTATTTTTAACAAAAATGGCAACTCCCCCTTTCTCCATTTTACATCTACAGAAATGAGAGCTTAGTTTATAATTTGTGATATATAGCTGAAATATTCCTGTATCATTCAAATGATGTTCAGATATACAAAAACGTCTATATTTAAATTTCTGAAATTTTGAATCACTTCAATGCATGTCATCAATTTTATTAAATATTCTATATTTTGATGGAGAATAGAGGTCTGAACACTATGATTCAATGAGTTTGAATTGTTTACTTTTTTAGTGTGCCCATCATCCTGCAACAAAGATGACCTGTATCGAGCACCACCGAATGTACTTGATGTGAAGTACTGGGCAAAATGTGTTTAAAGCTGTTAATTTGTACAATGTAATTAACTGTGTATTTGATGTGTATGATTTGAGTATGTCAGTTAGAATTTCTAATTTCAATAAGTTTTGATCAGCAGAGATATTAATTTCCTTTAGACATCTTAATACATCTATTTTATTTACCCTAAAAGGCCACAACTTAATACCACTTATAATATGAATACCTCTTTCACTCATTTGGCATTCCCTGATCTCAAAAATCCCAAATTCATCCGATATACCTGGAAATGTGAGCAATATCTTCCTCAATTGAATAATTGAGTTCCTTGTCAAGACTATTTCCTGGCCCACCACAAGTACAATACAATCTTTCTCTTGAAATCTTTCCATAGATCTTCCAAATTTGCTACTACACTTCCAAGATCCACATTTGGTTTGAAAATACTGCATACTTCATAATCTCACACCAATCTGCTTAACAGCACACATGGAATAACACTAGACAGTTAGAGAAAAAGAAATAGTAGCCAACGTCCCTCTGCTTCCAGCCCTACTACACCTTCCATGATATAATCCAACCAACCTTCACATCACAGCCCACTCTTCATCACAGGGTTCTCTTTTATGCCTGCATAAAGTTCCTATACCCAACTAGAGCTGATCCTTGTTAACAATCTAATGAATGGGTGGCATCAGTATTATAAACTATTATAAACAATTATAAAATTGTACTGAAATTAACTTACTTACCATTTTTATCTTTAATTTTTTATACAACCATGCAGGGCCAGTGATTTGAATAAATTACTAAGGTTAACGATGTATAATTTTTCAAAAACACTGAATGACTCTAGAACTAAATTCATCGAGGGGAAAGTAGATGGATACAACAAAGGGAAAAATGGGATTGTAATGAAATTACAACCTGAGCATGCTCTCCATTTCAATTATATTAAATCAATGTCAGCAATTCTTGGAGATAAATTTATTTTAGTTAACTGTAAATAAAATACACAATGTTAGTTAATTATATAGAGATTTATGGCATATGTTATTTAGTACACATGGCCCTATTGTCCTTGAAATTGCTGGTATCCAGAGAAACAGATATTCAAATAATTTAATGTCTGTTGCTACTAACATTAAAGTAGAATCCTCAGGAAGAATCATTATGGTAACATCAGATATAGACATAAAATATGCAGGCCTGTCCATTAAAGAGGTAGCGTGCATAAAATTTCTATGTTTACATATTGATTGCTATTTAAATTTGAAGGTACATATCTCTGAATTACTGAAGTGATTAAGTGCAGCCACATTTGCAATGCATACAATTTCAGCCGTAGGCGAGCTCTGTGTGATCAGACTAGTTAATTTGCTTATTTTCACTCCTTAGTGTTATATAGAATAATATTCTGGGCAATTCTACTCATAGAGACACAGTGTTAAGAGCCCAAAAGTAAGTAATAAGAATTATGTCTGCCGTTAGCAGTAGAATTTCATTGAGGGAGCTGTTCAAGACGTTAGGGATTTTAATATTGATGACTGAGTATATACACACATTAACTTCCTTTGTAGTCACAAATTACAGTCTGTGTGAGACAAATAGTAAAATACATGTTTATGACACTGGAAGCAAATATGATCATTACAAGCATTTCAAATTGTTATTTGTTTGTTTTTGTTTTTTTAAAAAAAAGGGGCCCAATATTCAGTACATATCTTCAATAATTTCCCAACACTTTTGAAATGTCTATTACATAATAAGATTAAATTCAAGAAAAATTAAAAGAATTATTAGCTGATTACTCCTTCTACTCTGTCAAAGAATTTATTCCTAAGTTATCTCCAAATTAATAGCATGTAGTTTGTGTAAATGTAGTTGAGGTAATTGACATACCATGTATGCTGAGACTGTACATCTTCTCTTGTTAGTATTGTTTTGTTATGTAATTGTTTAACTATAAACTGACAATGCTCCACACCCTAAAAAGCCAGTTCTTTATATTGGGATCTATGGAAACTGAAAGCAGTGAATTGTATCAAAATTCTGATTTCAGTATATCTTCAAATGCTTATAGGATGTGCAGTATATTATAAAAGAAGTATGTTACAAAACAGTTTCTGTTCTTCTAAAATTAAAATAATTTTATTATCAATAGCAAATCATCTTTTGTGACAAATTTGTAATAAAAATTCAATAAAAATCATCTGAGAGTTTAATCAGAAATATTTTATTTTCAGGTCCAAGAGACTGCCTTTCTTTGAAGGCTTCTCTCTGATCACACCCAGTGCATTCTGTTCTTAAGATTATTTTGTACTTCTTTGTCAGACAATTAATTCTATCAATAGTGTAAGCTATGGCAAATTGGACACTCGTGTGCCACCAGCCATGGGTTTAATCCCTGTTTAAAGAAATATTTTCTTTATCTCTCCTTAGTTTGATTTTTTTCAATGGCAGCCCTGCTATTTTCAAGGGAGAACTCTTACGTATATGGAATTAGCAATAAAGTTATTGGAAAAGATACTTCTGTAGTTATTTAATTGTCCCTTGTTTCTGTTTCCTTTTCTGTAACTGTGTGTTTTTGTTTTTTCCCCCCTTATAGCTGTGTGCTCAGTGTAAGTATTAGTTTTTGAATATCTACTAGTTACTACTGTTGTATTTTTGTTTTGTTTTTTGTATAATTGTTGTTTTTCTGCAATTTCTTGTTTTCACCATAATTAATTAATCTTAAATAGTGATCATTATGTTTAATTTATAGTTATCATGTACCGTAATATTTCCTTATAAAATGGTTTTCTATTGTAATAAATATATAAATCTGTGGCAACAAATTACTTCTATCTCTGACATTAATAAAAGTTATGATTTTATAATCTTTTATTAAAAATTTGAAGCTGAGATTTGGAAGAGGTTAGTCCTTTTAATGTGAGAGAGTCATCAATAAGTCAGCTATAAATGCATGGAAAAAGTTCTTTGGAGTTTTTAGGTGTAAATCTTTATCAACTTACTAAACTAGCAAGAAATTAGTGAAAGTATCATTGTCTGTTGGTAAGGATTTTTAGGATTTCACTCATTGTAAATTATGCATCTTTCACACTTTTAAGTATAGTGAACAGCAATAAAGAAGTAATTGATAAACTTCACATCCACCCTCTCTTGCATTATCCAACAAAATCTTACATACAGTGCAAATTTGTTTAAGACAATAGCAGGAAATAGTGACCACAAAAACACATTTAGACAGATCAATAAAAACTTGAGATGGGTTAATATCTGTGACTTCTTTGGATAAATAAAGATGATATTGCTCATAATCACTGTAAGAAATAAAAATAATTTTAAAAAATATGAAAGAAATTTTCTCTTGTCATTTAATGTATTTTATACCAGACTGTGCCATAATCTCAGTTTAGTCTGAAACATTAACTGATTTAAGTTGTACGAATCCTGTACTTAATTACATTCCACATTTCATGAGTTAACACTTTTACAGAAGAGCATAAACTATAACTGAAATAATATTCCTGTACACTCATTAATTCATTTCCGCAAGACGAAATATAAGCCACAATTACATTCCTGGGGATAATCCCCTAACTGTTGGGGTAATCTTTCAACTATGGGGTGTTTTGAGAAGATGCAGGTAGTTGTAAAAAGGTTCTACTAACTCCAATTACTTTATTGTAAATTACTATAGATTTAGTTCTGCAACTCATCAACCCTTCTTTGTTTTTAAGGGTATACAATTATGATGCCGATATTGCGGATGCAAGCTTATGGGGAATCAATGAGAGGTACTTGTATTTATTAAGCAGCTTTTATATGAATGCTTTGGACAATAGTTGAATTATTTCTATGCCTTTTTAGTTTTCATTTCATTTGCAGAATATTTAGGTTCATCGCTTTTGTTATTGTACTTTGAAGTATCATCCCATAGAGTACAATTACATTTAGCCTACTTTTTCAGTTAACATGAAATTAATTATGTGGAAACTGCCAAAAAAGCATTACGTAATATACCAAATATATTTTTTTCCTGTCGTCAGTCTTTCAACTGGTTTGATGCAATCCTCCTCCATCCCTTCCTATCCTGTCCTAACCTCTTCATTTCTACATACCCCTTACAACCAATGTCCTCAATTATCTGCTTCATATTTTCTAATCTCTGTCTTCCTCTACAGTTCTTACTTTCGACTGTTTCCTCCACTAACAACTTAACCAATCCAGAATGTCTCAAAATATGACCTGCCAGCCTGTCTCTTCTTTCTATAAGCTTCTTCCACAAACTTCCTTTCTCACCAATCACTTCCAAAACTCGTTCATTTCTTACTTTGTCAGTCCACTTAATTTTAAGCATTCTTCTGTAGCAACACATTTCAAATGCTTCAATTTCCTTTATTTCCAGTATTCCTAAAGTCCATGTTTCGCTACCATAAAGTGCTGTGCTCCACACATAGAGTTTAAAAAAGTTCTTTCTAATTCCTAGAACAATATTTGAAACTAAAATGTTTTTCTTTTTCATGAAAGCTCTTTTTGCTACTGCTATTCTCATTTAACATCATTCCTGCTTTGGCCATCGGTTGTAATTTTACTTTCCAAGTAACATAATTCTCTTACTTCTCCTATTGCATCCGATCCTATTTTTATATTTAATCTACTAGTATTGGTATCATTTCTCCTACATTTAATCACTTTTGTATTGCTTTGATTTATATTCAGTCCAAAATCTTCCTTCAGTATTTTGTTCATGCCATTCAGTAACTTCTCAATATCCTCAGCCCTCTCTGCTAAAAAGACAATGTCGTCAACAAATCGTAGCATATTGATTTCTTCTCCCTGAAAAACTATGCCACATGGATATTTTTCTTTAACTTTCTTCATTGCTTCTTCTGCATACAAGTTGAATATTAAAGGGGATAGACTACAGCCTTGTCTCACACCCTTTTTAACTGATGCATCTCTCTCGTGATTCTCTACTTTTATTAGAGCCACCTGAGTCTTATAGAGTTTATAGAGCATTCGTCTATCTCGATACTTTAGACCTGACTTCTTTAAAATTTTGAACATCTTGTCCTACCTAACATTGTCAAAACCGTTTTCTGAATCAACAAATGCCATAAAAGAATCTTTGTTTTTCTTGATCCGCCCTTCAAGTATTAATATTAAAGAGAGAATTGCTTCCCTTGTAATGCGATTTTTCCTAAACCCAAACTATTCTTCACCTACTATGTCTTCTACTACCCTTTCCATCCTTCTATATATTGTTCTGGTTAATAATTTTGAAGCATGTGTTGTTAGACTAATGGTGCGATAATTCTCACATTTGTCAGCTTTCTTTGGAAGTGTGAAGATGATATTTTTATTAAAATCATTTGGAATTTCTCCTGTTTCTTAACTTTTTGATATCAGCTTGAATAATCTTTCGATTCCTTCCTCTCGTAGGGATTTAAGAAGTTATGCAGGGATCTCATCAATTCCAACTGCCTTATTTAATTTCAAGTCATTCAGAGCTTTATTAAATTCTGTCCTGAAAACAGGATCTCCTAAGTCATCAATGTCGACATCGCCTTCCTTTTCCATTACATTATTGTTCAAGTCGTCCCCTACATACAGTTTCTCAATGGATTCCTTCCATCGGTTAGATCTATCTTCTGAGCTTAAAAGAGGTTTCCCATCTACAGATTTAATGTTCATACCCCTTTTCTTCATTTCTCCAAAATTCTGTTTGATCTTCCTATATGCAACATCTACTTTACCTATGACCATTTCCTTTTCTACTTCTTCACACTTTTCTTGTAGCCATTTTTCTTTTGCTATTTTGGATTTCCTATTGATTAGATTTCTATATTGCATGTACTGCTCTCTTCCTGTTTCATCCTGAGCATTTTTGTACCTTCTCCTCTGATCCATCAGCTCCAAATTTTCTTCTCTGATCAAAGGTTTACAGGCTGCTTGTTCCCTAAAGCCTAATGTTTCTTTACCAGCTTTCATTATTTCGGTCTTTAATGCATTCCATTCGTCCTACGTTGAACTCCTTTCAGAGTTACTTCTTAGACCTAAGTCTACCATTTCTGCAAATTTTTCTCTTGTACTAGATTGTTTCAGTTTATTCACTTCCAGTCTTTTGTTTTTATACTGCTTCCTTATTCGCTTAAATTTCAGCCTGCACTTCATTATTATCAAATTATGGTCAGAGTCTATGTCTGCTCTTGGGTGTGCTTTATAGTCTAGAACTTGATTCCTGAATCGCTGTTTGACCATGATATAATCTAGTTGATATCTGCCTGTATCCCTAGGATGTTTCCAGGTGTATATTGTTCTTGCATGGTTCTTAAACAGTTTGTTTGCCACTACTAGCTTATATCTTTCACAAAATTCTATCAACCTGCTACCTCGCTCATTTCTTTCTCCTAGACCAGTATTCCTCTCTTTTCCTTCTCCCGCTATTGCATTCCTATCACCCATGATTATTAGATTTTCCTCCCCCTTCACATATTGGAATAATTCTTCAATTTCAGTGTATATTTTTTCTATTTCTTCGTCATCTTCCTGTGACATTGGCATATATGCTAGTACTAATGTGGTTGGGATGGGCTTAGTTTCTAACCTCATCAAAATAATCCTGTAGCTAAACTGTTCATAATAACTCACCCATTTCCCTACTTTTTTGAACTTTACAAATCCTACACCAGTGACTCCATTGACAGCTTGTGTGCTAATTATCCTGTGTTCCCCAGACCATAAATCCTGTGCATCCTGCCGTTTAATCTCACTAATCCCAACAACATCTAACTTAAGTTGTTCCATCTCCCTTTTTAAGTTTTCTAGCCAACCTATTCAGACTTCTAACATTCCACGCTCCGACTTGTAGAATGTTTCTATCCATTCTGATGTCTCCTTGCTGAGCAGTCCCCTCCCAGAGATCCAATTGGGGGACTATTTTACCTCCGGAATATTTTACCCAGGAAGAAGCCATCATGATACATGTAATTTGAGAGGATTACATGTCCTCGGGATACCCTTTGGGTGTTTAATGCAGTGGTTTCCCGTTGCCTTCTGCATCCCCATGCCATTGATCATTTCTGATTCATCCGCCTTTAGGGGCCATTTCCAACCCCAAGGGCAAGAGGATGCCTTGAGCCACTCCCCACTCTTCTGCCCTCATTTCGGAGGCCGTTGGCAAGCAGTGGGTGACTCCTTATACCGGTAATCTTTCAGTCGCCAGAGCCTCTTCCGTGCAAACAGGGTGCACCACGTGAAGGAGAGGTTGACATTTGGTTTGGAAAATTCTAGTATTGCCTCTCCCAAACCCTTACACCCCACCAAATATTACAGTGTAATTATAATAGTTTTTTCTTTAAAGAATGTGCAATCTAGTGCAGTATTACTGTTTTCTTAAATAATGTGCAATCCATTATTACCAACACTTATTTTCATTTAAATAACAAGCTCCCCAATACAACTTAGCCTTTTCTCTTGCATTTTCTAATTCTTATATTTTTTGGTTTGTTATGTAAGTCACATCAGAGTTAATGAATTCAGTGTTCCTGTTAGTAGAATTAGTTAACATTCTTGGTATATATATATAGCATTTTAATCAAATTAATTGTTAGAAATAAGTTTTGCATCATTGTTGTGATTTTAGATTAACATATATCTATGCAATATAATGAAATTCTAGAAATTTCATTAAAATTATTTCAAAAAGAATAAGTTCAGTATAAACTAGTCAAGTTAGAGATTACAAAACCATAAAATTTAGAATTTTTTCTGTGTTTTTGTATGTATGTTTGCGCATTAGGCAGAAACTAAAAGACAGATTTTGATGAAAATGCATATAGTGATAGTCTGTATCATCGTTCAGGACATATGGTACGTTCTATCCCAATAAGTTTCCAAATTACCAGTGGTACAGCATCAGGAACTATTAATTTTGATTTTATTCTGTCTTTCAACGCATCACGCAAAAACTAATAAATGGATTTCAACATGACTTGTCATAGTGATAGCTTATATAGGAAACTTTTTATCTAGCGGTTTGAATGATTACATTGTGCGACATTGGTAACAATGCAGGGCAGACTCCATTGGATAATCTATACTATGTAAAAAAAAGTATAGACGTTGTGTTTGTACATTAAATTTATATTTAAAAAATAGTAACTGCTCTGTGCACTACCTATAAAAGAGATGCTAATCAGTAAAATTAATAATTTTTGTTTGTCTGTTGGTAGGTACGTTGATGCATCACATAGAAACTAATTAACGGATTTTAACTATACTGTATATTATGATAGCATATGTCATCAGTCAGGATATAGGATACTTTTTGTCCCAATAAGTTGCACAAGGATGATTCATAGAAGTTCACCATACATTTTGATTTCTTTTTTGCCTATCCCCGTATCATACTGAAACTAAAGAATAATTTCAACAAAACATAACATAGTAATATCTTATGTCACTGATTAGGATTTAGTATTTTTTTTTTTTTTTTTTTTTTTTTTTAATCTTCATTAGTAGCATATTTCACCCCTGACACAGAGGGGAAAACAGTAAATTTTGAAATTTTTGTATACCTATTTATGATTGTTTGCCAAATGCTTTAGTAGTTCAGTTGGTTAAGGCGCGTGATTAGTGAGGGGAAGGTCCCTGGTTCAGATCTCAGTGTTGGCTAGAATTTTTACGGTCCTTAAAATTGATGTTCACTTGGAAAAGCTTTTCTTTGCTAATGTTAAGGTACTAGGATACTCCATGGCTTGTATTCCATGTTAAACTGAAGGTCCCCTATACTTGGTACAATTATTAGGTTAGGTTAGGTGCATTGCGTAGCCTGTGGGAAACCCTATCATCAGATTTCTGAGACAACATGAAATTATATATTTTCTGGCAGAGCTCTCTCGCACTCGAAATGCCTACCATATATATATATATATATATATATATATATATACGGTGATGATATGTCAACCTTATGATTCTGTTAGGGAGTTTATACCACAGTTTATACTAATACAAATTAGTCAATCTATTTGTACACATTTCAATCAATAGAATTTCAAATATTGCTTGCTGAGAAGCCATGTAACTAATACTGAAGTATGCTTATGGGTCAATTACCAACATAAATGTTCCCCATTAGTAGTAGATTCGAGGAAAGTAGAAACAATTGATGTGCTCAGACATGATTAAGTCATTGCATACAATATAAATTCAGAAGGAAAGGATGAAATCCAAGAAAACAGAAAAAAGAAATGTTTCTCTGCTTTTACCCACACATCCAATATTTCTTTCATAGTTTATGTGTGGATTAACAGCTCAAATTTCAGATTCCACATGAGGAAGTCGCGGGCACAGCTAGTAATTTATATTAATATTATAAATGTGACAGTAACTTTACAAGGAAATACTACTTTGCCATCAGTAAGGACATTGGGTAATTTTTCTGTCTAAATAACTAGCTGAACAGTGACAGACAGATGCACAACCTGTGTAAGTCTCTGTAATGCCACGACAAAGTGTAATCTGGTGGCTCAGATAAGGGTTTGGTCTCAAGTTCAAATCCTGGATGGTTTACGAATTTTTTAAGAGTTATTTATGGTCATAAGAGCCAAGCCTGAACATTAAAGTGGAGGTGCAACCAATTTAAAGATGGAATTCTTAACAAGTCATGGGTGGCTGAAAGGTCCTTTAGAATCTACTGCCTTTTAATGCAAAACGCATTTACTTTTTTAATCTATCGGTTCTCGCTATCAGTTTTTGTATGATCTACACTAATCTATATTAATATTACTAATATGAAATTAACTCTGTCAGTTTATTATATTTTCAAAGATAAATAATATAATCAATCATCATAGAATTGGATGAGGAAACACTATTTGCCATCGGAAAGAACATAGGGTACTTTTTACTGTATAAGTAAAATATTTTGTCATTGAATTTTTAAAACTAATTGAACTGTTGCAGACAGATACTTAGCATGTGTAAGTCTCTGTAATACCGAGCTGAAGAGTGGGTTGGTGGCTCAGAGATTGGGTGTTTACTTTCAATGTTCTGGGTCTGGTGCCAGATTCAGATCGCAGGGAGTGAGTCAGAAAGTTTAAGAGTAGTTTTTGGTCATATGAGCCATGCCTGAATGTTCCATTGTTCAGATTCCATGTTAAACTGCAGGTGCAACCAACTGAGATGAGAATGATTGGCAAATCTTAGGTGGCCAAAAAATCCTACAAGATGTATTCTGGCCAATAATTCCATATGCATTTATATTTTTGTTCTATATTGGTCATGCAGGATTTGTTTCTCTCAGTCGGTTTGTGTATGAGCTACAATAATCTATACTAATATTATATGCTGATCAGCTAGAACATAATGACTAACTTTCTGTTATCGTTATAAACTCGTTCTGGCAATACCAGTGTCACCTGATGAGGAATGACTGCTAGTCAAACCCATATGCAGTACATACTTCAGTGAGTGTGCTATCCGTGTTTAGTATAGGGAAGGCACGCAATCTATCTGAGTTTGACTGAGCACAGATTGTGATGGCCTAGAGGCATGGAATGAGCATTTTCAAAACTGCACAACTTGTCTGGCGTTTGAGTAGGGCTGTGGTGAGTGTCTTCGACAAGTGGCGAAACCAAGATGAAACAATGTGCAAACGTCGATAAGTTGGGTGGCCATGCCTCAATAAAAATGCCAGACATCGTAGGCTGGACAGACTGGTAAAACAGAACAGGTGGTGTATTGTGGTGGAACTAACATCAGACTTTAATGCTGGGCAGTTTACAAGTGTGCCTGAACATGCAGTGCACCAAACACTCCTAATGATGGGTCTGTGCAACTGACGACCCATTCATGTGCCAATGTTAACCACAACATCAGCAATTAAGACTGAAATTGGAATGTGTCCATTGTCACTGGACATTGGTGCAGTGGCAGAGCATTGCATGGTCTGATCAATCCTGATACCTTTTTTATCATGCCAATGGGAGGGCGCGAATGTGTCATTTTCCAGGCAGAGCTTTTTGACATGTGTACTGCGGGACGGAGACAAGCTGGTGGTGGCTAAATTGTGCTGTGTGGAACATTCATGTGGGCATCCATGGGTCTAGTAGAGATCATGCAAGGCAACATGGCAGCTAATAGGCATCATACACTGGTTGCAGACCACATAGACCCCTTAATTACGAAAAATTTTCCCAATTGCAATAGCATTTTACAGCAAGATAATGTCACAAAGCCAGGAGTGTGATGGAGTGGTTCAAGGAACACAATGGAAAGTTGCAATTGATGTACTTGCCAGATCTGAACCTGACTGAACACATATGGGATGTGATTGAATGCAACATCAGAGCTCTTCACTCTGCCCCCGACTTCCTCTCTAGAATTTATGGGAATTAGCTGACTTGTGTGTGCCGATGTGGTGCCAACTCCCTCCAACAACCTACCAAAGCATCGTTGTTTCAATGCCACAATATGTCACTGCTGTTATCCATGCCAAAGGTGGAGATACCAGCTAATAGTTAGGTGTTCATAATGTTCAGGGTGATCAGTGTAAATGCGAAAGTAACATTGTTTGTTACATTTTCATGGGCAAATGTCTTAACTGATCTTTACAAAGTTGACAAGGAAATACTATTAGTCATTGAAAAGGATATAGTGTACTATTTTCTGTATAAACAAAGTATTTTGTCTTAAAATCTTGAAAACGAACTATACAATGACAGAGAATCGTATATCGTCCGTCAATATCTGTAATGGCACACTTGAGAACGGGCTGGCAACTCAGTGGTTAGGGCGCTTTCTTTTGATACCTCTGTGTCAGGTCACAGGTTCATATCCCTGTAGGGTAATTAAATTTTTAGAGATATTTTGATTATATGATCCATGTCAGGACATTCCTTTGTACGAATTCCACATTAAGCTGTAGGTCCCACCCACACAAGGGGTTGAATGCATTGGAAATCGTAGATGGCTGGACAATCCTTCAGGATCTCCTGGCCAACAATGAAATATGTATTTACTTTTTAATGCTATATTGATTGTTAAGGATTATTTGTCTCTCGCTTTCAGTTTGTGTACGATATATACTACTAATAATATAAATGCAAAAGTAATTTTCTGTCTGTTTTTTGGTGACTAGTTGGCTGTACAATTACTGATAAAATTTGAAAAGAAAATCCTTTGTATCTTTAGGAGAATGCAAGATACATTTTTCATGATGGAACTTTGATAACTTATCAAATGGTAACAGACTGGCAGATGCACGCATAAATCTGTAATGTTACATCAGTCACTCAGGTTGTGCTTCTCTTACAGTCTATTAGTAAATGATGTGTTAGTAAATTTCATTTACAGATAAAACTTCTTATTTAATATAGATGTTGATTTGCGATGCACCATACAATTATTTTGTGTCTACCTTAATGTTTCTGGCATCAGTATATTTTTTCTTCTCTTTTGACATGGATCACAGTAATAGATCAGACCAATGATGTAGCTGTAGCAGAGCCTGAGCATCTGAAGTTTTTAGAACCCAAGTGTCTGTTGCTCAGGCTGAAGAAAGAAGAGAAGATCAAGCTAAAATTGAAGGTACCCTCAGTTAAATCCCCCACCCACCCACCTTAGTTTCTTAGTTTTTTGTATTTTATACATTTTGCAAACTGATTCGATGTAGAATGATATGGTGATGGCTTCCTCAACACATTATCCCCACTTTATGTTGTTGTTGTTTTTTTTTTTTTTTTTTTTTTTTTTTTTGACACCTATTAAGTAGCTTAAAGCTTTCTATATCAAATAATATTCTAAGTTGAAATATACAAAGTTGTGGGTAGTAGCTAGTAATAACAATAAATTTGATTGCCACCAGTGAAATTTCCTACAAACTTACCTCTGGATATCACAGATTTTTACCTACAATTCTTTCAGTGTTTCAAATAAATTGTTCAGCATACTACTCTCTAATTAATCACAATACCTGACTTCCTTACATAAAGAGAAACATTTC
This sequence comes from Vandiemenella viatica, assembly GCA_031002005.1. Lineage (NCBI taxonomy): Eukaryota > Metazoa > Arthropoda > Insecta > Orthoptera > Morabidae > Vandiemenella > Vandiemenella viatica. Next base: position 43,536,307 of record CM061921.1, on the reverse strand, counting down.
CCACTCCCTTATGCCAAAAATAAAATACTAGTTTATGGTCATCTCTTCATGCCATTAACTAATTCTAATTCTTCTACTAATACTCATCCAGGTTTCAATATAAATATATACCTTGTTCAACACCACCACTATCTTCACACTCCATCATGTTCTGGTGACACCCAATCCAGCTCCTTAATGATATTCATTACAGATTTTGTTCTGCAATAATTTAAATAAACAAATATATCTGCCCTCCTTCATACCCCATCCAAATCCTGTATTTGATGCTGATAATGTGGATCCCATACCACCCCATAATTCACTAGCAATAGTATGATTAAGAATTTTGATCCCAGTTCACTCGCTTCCATGCTGTGCCCCTTCACCACAAAATGCAAAATTTTGAAATTTCACTCTAACACCTTGCAACTGTTTCCTGTCAAGTGAAGTTTACTGTCAAATTATATGCCAAGATATTTAACTTTTATTTCTTTAACAAGCAGTTCATCCACCATCTTAAAATTACACAAAATCTTTACTATTTCATCTGTGTACCTAATAAGCCGACAACTTTTTTATATTTATCTTCATTGCATGTTGATGAACTCTGCTAGATCTTGAGATTTCCGTGTAGCTGTTCACAAACCTCTCCTACTTTAATTTTATTAATAATGAATTTTGATTGGCACAGTGGTAAGTTTCCTAAAAACTAACAATTGGATTACACAAATTCTTTTATTGTTTGAGGTAAATTGTTCAACATAACTGTTGGTATTTTATTCCAGTTCATCACCCCCTTACCTACAAAAGAAAATTTTCCCCAACCTTATGCCTAAAGTCAACTGCTAATTTGTGGCCATGGTTATCACTTCCCTTCCATGTACTACTCCTAATTATTATACCAACATCTACCACGTCCTCATCAACAATAAATCTATATGTCCATTGTGAAATTCATGAAACTGTAGGTGACAGAGTGTACTTCGCTCTAAAATTAATATTACTTCTGATCATTCCAGTCCCCAGTAGCACATGGAAGAAGGAATAGATATAACCATTCATGCAGCAACTTATTTCCCTGATTTTATTTGATCATGGTGGATTAGGTATTTTTAAAGCCATAAATAAAAGTAGCTGTTTTCATGTTTTGAATTCAATTCAGTGGGAAACTACATCTACAGTCTGTCACACAATATCATCCCAACCTTAGCACATGGTTTGTGACACTTTGGTAAGGGATAAATCATGTAGTTACAAAACTAACTAGTGTGCTAATCCCACTTCATATTTCTATCCACAGTTGCAACTAAGTACTTCGGGAAGTCCATCTCACAAAGAGATGTGTGACTTCCATTGTACATATGCATGGCAGGTTTTTTAAAAAAAATTTGATTTAATTGCGATGGAACACTTGCTCCAATGCCAATTTCCATACTCACCCATTTTTGCCCTTCACTTTTCCTGCCTGCATTTGCCCTCCACTAATTTAAACTTTTGGTAAATTATTAATTATTTGTCTTGGTAGTTAATACCAATTCCTGACCTCCTTGCTTATGAAAGAAAACGTTCTTACATCCTTATGACTGAAACCTAGTGCCAGTTTGTAGTCATGGTCATACCTTCACTTCCATGCGCTTCTCTTATTCTTCCATGAATATCTTTCCATGCCTCATTTCCAATATTCACCTTGTATACTCTGATGATTCACTTCACCCTCATGCTTTCTTCCAGTGAACCTCATTCTAGCTCCATTATTATATCAGTAACTGATTGTGTTTAGTTTCCAGAAACAAATCTAGCAGTGCTTTCTTGCATAACTGATGCTCATAATGTGGGTCCCATACTGCACTAAGCAATGGTCTGACCAAAGTTTTTATCCAGTTCCCTTACTTCACCAGTACTTCCGCTCAGTACTCTCTTCTAACACGTGAAGTATTATGAAATATTTTCCTACTACATGTACAATGTGTCCTGAGTTTGATATCAAACGTTATTTCAAGGTATTTACATTTCAAGTCTTCAACAAGTAATTCTTTCTCTACCTTGTAATTATAATCAGTCTTTAGTTTTTATAGCTGTGTACCTAATAAGTGACTCTTTTCTTTTATCTTGTTGACTTACCCAGCTACTGTTTTGATCCTGTTATACGGCATTATGTTATCTCTAAACAACCTTACCTCTGATAGTAATCCATCAATACAATCATTCATCACAGTGACAAACAGAAATGGTCCCAGTACACCACCCTGTGGTTTTTTAAGTGTATTAGCTTCCACTTATAATGCTGAAATAACACAAAGATTGTAATTAATTTCTAAGCAAGTGGCAAAATTCTTTACTTCCCTATTTATAACACCATTATCAGCAAACAATCTCATACTGATATTAACATCGTTTCCTAGGCTGTTTGTAAAAATAAAGAAAAGAAATGGTCCTATTGTATTTCCTTGCAGGACGCCAGATAAAAATCAACATTAACAGAGATTTCGCTGTCAATGATGACATACTGAGACCTGAGAGTTAGAAAATCAAATATCCATCAACAAATCTGTTGCTATACTCTGTACACATAATTCTTCATTAAGAGGTGATAATGCGGTACAGTGTCAAAATCTCTCTGGAAGCTGAAAAATGCATTTATTTGGAATTATGCATCAATACATATCAACACACTGTAAGAAAATTCTCCTAGAATTGATGCTGGTTAGGTATAATTAATTTGCTTCCATCTTGGAAATTCCTAACATTGTAGCATATAACATGATCCAGAAAACTGCTGGAGATAGAAGTTGGAGATCTCAGATGGTAAGTGATGGGGTCACTTCCATATTCTTTTTTAAAATATTTCATTAACCAGCCAGATTTTCCAGATAGAAAGGATGAACATTTTTCTCTTTTAAGGATTTGTGGAACGTATCAGTCAAGAATGCTTTGATTTGAACTGCATCATCTGAGTATTATTGGGAGATATAGGTACTTTCCGTTACTTCAGAAGCTACAGTTTCTTCACAGTATATGATGTGTCTCTTTGTATCTATCCATTAAAGACTACCCACAACTTTGGAAAACATCTGTACTTTCTTTAGTTAACGAATTTCTAAATTCCATATTATGTACGTCAGCCTTCCCATTACTCCCATTAATCTCACAATCGTTGTGAACTATTGTTGGCATACAGTTGCATTACATCTAACTTTTCTCATGTTCAACTAAAATTTCTTTGGGTTTCCTGTGAGGCAGTTAGAAAGTGTAATGCAGTGGAAATCATTAAAAGCCTCACACTTCTCATTATCTCTCCACTTCTTAAATAAACTAAGCTATTTAGGTATTTAACAACCCTCATCCTTCTGGAAAGTGCTTTGCTTTCTGTGCACTTTTTTCATGTCACTCATTTACCACAGTACCAGTTTCCTTTCTTGTCTGTGCACTTTGGAATCCAAGTGGCAAAAACATTCTCGAATTTATGTAAAATGATATGATATGTCCTCAATGATGTTACGGGTTTATTAAAGAAATTATGCTTTTCCTTCAGGTGTGTTCTAATAGATTCAATCAAAGTTTCTTTCAGACCCATTAATAAAGCTTTATTTTTTTTTAAACTTTCACCTGTTGATTTTAGGATTGCATTAATGGTTTATTGTTTGCTTATTCCTGTATTCATTGAAGTATCATTGTGTAAGTCTGGCCCTTTTGTTATGATTAGATATTAAATATTTTCCTTACCACTAACCCTGACTCACGGCATTGGTTCAGTAACCAGTGGTTCAAAATAAGTGTTCTAGAAATTATCAGGAATCATTTTACAATAAATTTTTGCCTGACACGTGTTATGTGTACTTAATTAATCCAGTTTATGTAAGGCAAATTGATGTCACCTCCTACTACAAGGTCCTTAAACTGTCTGACCTCATCATTTAAGTTAATACTCAGCACCTCAGCAAAAGTTATGTCGATGTCTGGAAGGTGGTAGAAGGAGCCTATCTCAAACTTTTGCAGCTTTGATATAATTCATGTGACTTTGCAAAAAAATCATTATGTATTTCATTAAACAGGAATTCAAATACACCACTTATATGGGATCAAAACTTATCCTTCTTGTTTTGACTAGGTTTTGATGCAGTTTACGATTGATTTGTTCATTGAGACGTAATTACAAACCATTAGAAACAAGCACAAAAAATATCTACAAGAAAAAAAAACGCCATATTATTTTGATGCCAATTATATTATTCATTTTTTTACTACTCACAGGGGTTCTAAATTTGGCTATTTTCACCAACTCTTCCATAGTTACCCATGAGAACATTTATTCTGTTTCTCTCTAGTTCTACTTTGCACTCTGTGCAGATCTCGGTTGCTCATGAACATATCTTGTTTCTCGTGGATTCCTCAATCAGCTTTAACCCACCCCTTCCCCTTGCACTTCACACAGCTCCTGCAATAGATGTAATTGATTCTCGACCGTATGCAGAAGACTGAGGAACCCACCCGCACCCAAGAATGTCATTGATGTGCCCTAGTCTCTGGTTTGGACTCTCTACTTGGCTGTGAACTAGGGACCCACAGAATGTTCTACATCTACATCCATACTCCGCAAGTCACAACATTGTGGGTGGCAGAGGGTGCTAAGCACCAATCCTTTTCCAGCGCATTCCAGTCCCGAATAGCGTGCAGAAAGAAGGAATTCATAAAAGTATCCATACATCTTATTTCTCTAATCTTATCCCTCCAGTCATTATTACCTAAATAGGTTGGTGGAAGAACTATTTTATTGCACTCGAAATTTAAATTTTTTCGCATATTCTCCAATAAATTTGAACGCAAGCTACATTTTCTGTCTTCCAAACTATCCCAGCCCAATCTATGTATCAATTCTGTGACGCTTTCATAAGGGCTATAGCAACCAGTCATGAATCGAGTGGTCCTCCTCTGCACCCTCTCAACTGAGTCAATCAGAACCTTGCGATAGTGATCCCAAACCCCACAACAGTAATCCAGATGCGGACGCACTAGTGTTTTATACGCTATCTCCTTTGTATGAGCATTACAATTCCTCAAAATATGACCTATGAATTGCATTTTAGAATTCGCCTTGCCTACGACAGAAGTTATGAGCAAGTCCCATTTCATGTTGCTTTGTACTAGCACCCCCAGATACTTCAGGGAATCAACAGTGTCAACAGCTGTATTGTTTATTTTGTACTCGTGAACAAACTGATTCTTTTTGTTACTTACCCGAATTGCCTTGCACTTTTAGCAATTAAGTGTAAGCTGCCATTTACGGCACCAATCGAAAATAGCATCAAAATCATGCTGAATTTCTAAGCAATCATCGGAGCACCTTATTTCCCTATAGATAACTGCATCGTCAGTAAACAATTGCAACCAGCATTTGACGTTATCACCTAGATCATTTATAAATATTAAGAAAAGGAGTGGTCCTTTTACACTTCCTTAACCCTTTCGTGACCAAATTATTTACAGAAGTTGCAGAATTCCTTTGAGCACTTTATTGCGCTAAGGAACAACACTTAAAATTATAGTTTCAATCTTGAATGTGAATAATTATTCTATAATTACAAAAAAATTAGTGGGAACTATTGTTCCCACTGAACTCTGGACTAACTCAACTCGGGAATTTGAAAAAAATATTTATTTATTTTTAAGTGCAAAAAACATCAGAAATATTACATTTAAACATGTATTAATTTGTGTTGTCATTTGAGTTCACTATGGTGATGTACTAAGGAATATAGAAAAGCATGGTGCTATACTCAAAGGTACACTACAGCTGCTACACATTACTTTTGTTCTCTTTTCTTTGCCCTTTGTGCTACATTAACGGCATTTTCTGTTTGACATGTTTCCAATATTCGCTAACTTCTATTCTCAAATCGAAACCATTATCATCACATTGCACAATAATGTTACCACTAACATAGTTTGAAATTTATGAAGTATTCGCTGAATCTTCATGAGAATCTGAGTCAGTATTGAAATCTGAATCTTCTGCATCTTCTGGTAGGGAGTGCAAAATTCTCAGAATCTCTTCTGGCGTGAGCCCAGGCATTCGAAACAATGGGAAAAGCACAATAAACAAAATACCGATTTTACAGCTACACAGTTTGCACATCCCAAACGGTTCAGTGGGATAAATAGTTCCCACTAACTTTCCTTGTTACACAGTTTGCACATCCCAAACAGTTCAGTGGGATAAATAGTTCCCACTAACTTTCCTTGCAATTTTTCTGTGGTTTTCGGTGAAATTTGCTAAATACAGTCATTTACTGTCTCCTTAGTAAATATGAAAGTGGATAAATATAAAACAAGTCACTTCACACACAACAGAAAAGCGCAGGATACAAATATAGCTGTTGTGGTCAAATTATTGGGTTCCTTACACTCAGAACCCACTCCACTGCATTTATTGACTAAGAATGTAGACATTCAACAACTTCTGCGAGCCAGTTGATAAACTACACGTAGTTACCACACTATAACAGAGATGGGAGCACAAGTTAGCCGTAGGAACAATGATTACCAGTGAACTTAAGCTGAAAACAAAGAAGTGGGAACTATAGTTCCCACTGGTCACGAAAGGGTTAAGGAACGCCCGAAGTAACATTTACCTTAGAAGATGCTTCCCCGTCGACAATGACATCCTGTGATTGATCAGTTAGAAAATCACGTATCCACTCGCAGATCTGAGCCGAAATACCATAAGCTCGAATCTTTGCTAAAAGTTGGTTGTGTGGTACAGAAACAAAAGCTTTCTGAAAATCCAAGAAAAATGCATCAACTTGCGAACCTGCATCGATAACATTCATTACATCATGGAAAAATAGGGCTAATTGTGTTTCACATGATCCCTTCTTCCGAAATCCGTGTTGGCATTTTGTAAGTAACTTGTGCTCATCTAAAAACTTCATAATGTGCGAGCATATGACATGTTCCAGAATTCTGCTGCAGGCAGATGTTAGAGATATGGGTCGATAATTCCTAGGATCACTCTGATCTCCTTTCTTGAAAACGGGAATTAACTGGGCTATGTTCTCCATAGCACTGTCAGTATTCATTGCAGAGAACTTCTTTCCATCCAGCCGCTGGACTCAGATACCTCACTGACTAACAGTGATATATAGATGGCTACTCAAGGCATGAACATTGACACATTTCCGATCAAGTCCCCTGCTATACACAAGGAATGGACACTATTTGTTCCTCGATGATTTGCCATTTCCATAAGAGACTCCACTATCCACCTTATATTTAAGTGTCCAACTACCAGAATCCTCAGAGCTAGCTTGCTGGGAGTCCACAACTCACTGCATGACGACTGTGCAATCAGACTAGTCTCCAACAATGTGTCACCATTTGGACAGTGGTACTAGCTCGTCTTCCTGGCCTCTGAGCTTGTACCAGTATCCCAATTTTTGGCTTTACTCTGGAGATAGCAGATGCTTGTCAGGTATCTTATAAATTTTGTAACTGCAGTACAAAATTTGTTCTCAGAACCACGAGTTAAATTGATTAAAATTGTATATCACTTTTGAAGACAGTTACTATGTTAATTCAAGCTATAAATCAGGTGTTTACAGTTTTAAGATAGTATTTTCTGTTGCATTAGTCTCAAACACTCACCTGGAGGAGTTTATCCAAAAATTAGTAATAAATCAAAGAAAGCCGTTAGAGACTTCAAGTTCACATAGTAAAAATTTTTCAATACATAAATTTTATTAAAGCTACTTTTAGATTGATAGCTTCAAAAACTTCTGAAATATTAATTAGTCAGATTCTGTTTTGGGATTAAAAATTTTATTTCACCTTTTGGAAATAGTAAACATGTTTTTCTTGATAGTAAACAAAAGAGTAGCTCTTTAGGACTAAAATAAAACCTATTTCACTTTTCGAACAACAAAATTACAAAAGTTATTAACAGGTTTAGGGGTGTAGGTTTAAAACAATATTTTGTGGTGAAACTATTAAGGTTACAAAATTTTTCATAAAGATAAAAGTTGACAATTTTTATAAAATCTTGCTATTCTCAAACTTTCAGAGTGATAGGATGATTTTTGTTGTCAAGGTCAAGAAATCTGATGCAAGCTTACATGCATGAGATATGAATCTGATCAGTTTTCCAGCATATTCTCATGAGAGACCAGGAAGTCCGGAATCCCCACGATCGGATTCGATTAATATTATCCCAGAATTTTCACATTCTCTGGCAGTCAGCAAGACAGAGAGTGAGCGTGTTAATTTTGGCACGATGTAGTCTTGCATAGTCTTCAAGTTTTAGTTAGGAAGTAATTATCTAGTTTTGAAGCAGCATTGTTTCGCGATTTGGTGCGTCGGGATAACCTAAGTGTCAGTTGTTGACAATCAAGTCGAACAGCAGAAGCATGTGTTAAACTTTTATTTGTTTTCACTACTTAGGGAATGCCCATAAATTACATAGCTCTATTTTGGCCTCCTGTGAACAGTTTGTGACTTTGACAAAATTTTCAAGAATATAATGTATACCTACCAGAAATAGACTTGTGACTTTTATTTCCAACTACTTTTCTTAGTTTGGGGTTTGACAAACTAAGTGGCGACCAAGTTCCATTTGCAAAGCTAAAACTGAAATTATCCACGGTTATCCACGGTCATAGCTGATACTGAAGGTTTATGCATAACCCCAGCATAAGCTCGAGTCTCACAAACTGTTACACTAATTTCGGAGGTCATGAGTTCAAATCCCCTTCCACCCATCCAGATTTTGTATTTACATGTTTTCCCAAAATTACTCCACTCGAATTCCATTGGGATGATTCCTTAAAAAGGCCATGACCGAATTCATTTCCGTTCCATACCCCTATCCTCTCCCAGGTCTAATGAACTTGGTGTCGATGAGCCGTAAAGCCTGAAGTGACCAGGCAATTGTCACACAAAATACATACTCTGTGCCACAGATGTAATTTCGAATGTTGATAAAGGTAAATATATGAGCTGTCCTATTCCTTCAGGATCACCCCTACCACATCTGATGCATCTTCTTATTGCAGCTAGTGTCCGACTGAAGGTCATTTTTTGGCCAAAGTTGAAGCCGAAGGTTCAAAAATAATTATATATCTTAGAGTACTAACATGAAGTATATTTGACATGCAAAAACTGAACTGTTATTTTGTTTTATGTGTGGTATTTTTATATAAATTGCGACTTTACCATAATTTAAAACAAAGTTTTTAACATTTATTTATTAGAATAATATAAAACAGTAAAATAGTACAAAACCAGGTTCCGAGCAATGCAATGTAGTAAAATTAAATGCAGTTATTTTTATTTAGGAATAATAAAAACAAACTATAAAACTTAACAGTAACAGCCCGAATTAAATCAGGATAATTTGTCTCGTGGATAAAATTCATAATTAATTATTGGAGTTTTAGCTTTGGTAAATCAAATACATGTTAAGTATAGTAATACCATAGTTTTTTTAACATCAATAAAAACAAGTTTCAATCTCCTTACCTAACATAATTTATTCTACTTTTAAAATGCTATATTCTGCTGTCTAAATTAGTAGCACAGATTGAATTTTTAGTTAAAACCGAATCAATACCAATATTTTTAAGGTAGTTTCATGTATACAGATTAATTAAAAATGTAATAAATATAACCAAAACAAAAAGAACATCGGCAATAACAAAATAAGATTTAATCGCTCGAAATGACCCATTTTGTTTGTTATTGTCAGTGCACAGTTTTGACGTAGAAATGCCAAAATTTCAGTCTTCGTGTTTACAATTTCGTCGCTAGTCAAATACTTAATTTTAAACCATGGATCGATTAGAACGGCAATCAACAACCGTAAGGTTTTTCTTGCAAAAGCAGATCTCCTGTTAACAGACCCACACAAGTGGCTTTTGAGCAGTATTATAAGATCAGCCTTCATCTTTCTGAGCAAGTTTTGAGTTTAAGTTGTCAATCAATGATATAATTAAAGATACTGATAATGAATCGCTAGAAATATAAGTTTTTGCTTGATAAATACACATCAGCACAGTTATAAAATTGTTCATTTGTATCCATTCTTCTGTAGTTGGAATTTCCATTCCACCACGTTCTAACATATACAGATTTACTGCATTTTTCTGTTCTACTAATTAAGATATTGAGTGGCTTATTCACTCTTCTTATGTTTTATGACACTTTTTCACTAATGCAATTACTGCCATATTTTTTTTAAAAAAAATTATATTGTGAATCATGGGCTGTAGCCTGTAGAATGTAAGCAACACAACCAATAGAAATGAAGTTTCTACAGCGCATGGTTGCATTCATATTTGTAGCATTATTACGTATACCCCTATAGATATTTTCTCTTGTATTGTATTTGGTAACAGTTTCAGTGATTTTTGTGAAATATAATGCCCTGTATGATCTTCTTCCAAAACACTAACAGTCAGTTTAATTTTTTTTGGTTCCATGGTTTCCCAAATCACTCCAGGCAAATACCATTATGCTTCCTCCAAAAGGCCATGGCTGAATTCCTTCCCATTCCTTGCCCCACATCCTTTCCCGTCTCTAAAGACCTTGCTGTTAAGAGATGTTAAGCAATTAAAAAAAAAATATATATCTTTTGGAACCTTTGGAAATGCCATGTGCCCTGAGACTCAGAAACTAGTTTGCTTGATCACTTCATATGTTTGTTGTAAATCTGATCCATTCAGTCTTTTTCTAAAAACAATGCAACTTTACTGTTTACTTTTTCATACGTAGCTGGGATTAAAGACTTTCTAAAATATTTCTCTAGCTTTTGTCTGTACTTGGGTCGAGTTTGAGGAACAGTAAAATTAAGTCTGAGAAGTGCTTCTCCTTCAACGAGGTTGCACAGAAACATGTTTACGATGACCAGGTCCATACCTAATACATTAATCCACAAAGAAATCAGATGATTATTGGGCCATCTATGATATTGCATAAAATAGACTGTTAAACTTCCTTTTTAAAATCTTGGGGTACATACAAGATCTCTGATTTAAAAAAAAAAAAAAATTAATCAAGCTTTGTTATTTAACACTGGCTTCACAATAGACATCCCACTGATTTTTATGATGTTATACAAATGGTTCTTTATCTTTGCTATTGTCTGTTGGCGCGCTACTTTGACGGTATTCATACAAGTTGGCTCATTTTCGGCGGCTGGATGTAAAACTTTGGCTTCGGCCAAACATTTGGCTGAATTTGGCCAAAGTTGAATGTGTGGCCGAGGATGCATTTTTTTTTGGCCGAAGGTGGCCGAAGCTGAAGCCGAACCTTCGGTTGGACTCTAATTGTAGCTTCAGTTTTGAGTCTTTCTCAACAATGCTGAAAGCAGTGTAAGCAGCAAAACACATCAACTTGTGTCTACACACAGCAAACACAATTCCTACATATTTCAAACATTGTCTTAAAAACAAAACCTCAACAGTTGTTGAACCAGCAGATTTCCTACATCTGGCATAAGCAGTAAAGTATATAAAGAAAAATAAAATACAAATTAAAGAAAATCTACATATGTTAATAAGAGTCAAATACTTTATGCAACTAAACGGTTTCAAATCCAGGATCCTGTTTGATAAGCTAATAGTAATGTAGACAAAAGAAGACAATTCTACTATAAATTCCTTAATAACATTGAACAATTAAATAAAGGGAAGATACAGAAATAAAAAATAAATATACGATGAATACTAACTTCAACAGTTACTCCTTAGCCACAGTGTTCAGTTGTCCTAACTACACACTGCAAGATTCTAGAAGATTAACTAAAGCCAAGCTACATCACAGAAATGATGTTGTACTGGACTAGTGTTCTCAATTATAGCTTGACAGCAATTGATTAACTACGGATAGTAAATAATTAAAGATTTAATTAAACATATCTACACCACTAAAATCACTGTAATACAAAGCTGTATCACTGCTCTCAGTAGCTAAATGACACTTATTGAAATATTGCAACTACAAGCAGCAAATGAGCAAGATTAAATAAAACACAGCTACCCTAGCAAAAGATAAATTTAATGATATACTAGACTGCTGCTCTCAATGGTCACTTGATAGGTACTGATGTATATGAACTATAAGCGGTAAATACTCAAAGATTAAAATAAAATTAAATGAAGTTATACCACTAAAAGAAAAAGGAAATACAAAACTGTACTACTGTACTCAGTGGTCACTCAGCAGCTATGTATATGCATTGTAAAATCCCTTCACTTCCTTCCTATCTTCCAATGACTCGCTACCAACCCAGTTCCTGAAACATATGATTTACTGATTGGGTTCTATGATAATTTCATAAGAAAATCTTGGTGCCCTACCTTAAATACCTCCAATACATGAATTTTGTAGCCTTAATATTAATTTAAATATTTACTTTTAAGCCCTCACTTAAAGTTTATCAGGTGTTTATAAAACATAATTTATATCAGTAAAGGCTGAGGAAATAGCTGTACAAACTAAATTGTGAAAAAATGGCAGAGTCCAATACAAATGAAGGAGGAATAAATATAGGAAGATATCATAAATTAACATAATTAAATTCTAAGAGTAAGTTATGCATAGAAAAAGAGGTTGTTCAGCTAGCACTGGGGCAGTTAATGTTTAAATGGACAGATTTCTTTGATGGTTGTAATTTTCATATGATGATCATTCAGTAATATAGCCACTGAAATGGAAAAGGATTGGCAAGGGTTTTGGAGCTATGGGAGGAGATGGCCAATAGCTCAGGAGACTGGTGTTAATATTATGGGAATTCCTGAATATGTGATGTAGGAATAAAGGTAGCCATGAGTTTTCAGATGTATGAGGCAGTGAAGGAGATAGAGTATGGAACCATCATCGATCACATATGCACAACCTTTGTAGGTGATGATATGAAGGAGGCACATAGTCACACGGTCACAGGTCACAGATGAATCTTATACATTAGTTAATAATGAGTTCGAGTTTTCTTATGTGTGCTGAATTTAAATATTACTGTAAAATGTCACAATAATCAAGATAGCAAAGTATAAGAGCCCACCACTTGTTTTTATACATTCTTAGGAAAGTCTTCTACATTTATACATAGCATGAAGAAAAGGGAAGGTTTAATTTAATTTAATTGCAACTGCAATTGAGCACATGCTCCAGTGGCAATTTCCCTACACACCCAACTTCCCCCTATCCTGCACACACCTACATTTGCCCTCTACAAATTTTAACTTTAAATTCTTTCAACGTTTTTGGTAAGTTATTCATCATTCCCTTGGTTTTTTTTATATCTGCTTAACGTCTCTCTAACAGCTAGGTCTTCAGAGACGGGAAATGATGGGGGGCAAGGAATGGGAAAGAATTCGGCCATGGCCTTTTGAAGGAAGCATCCCAGCATTTGTGGGGTGATTTTGGAAAACATGGAAAACCCATATCTGGATGCACGGACAAGGATTCGAACCGCCATCCTCCTGAATGCGAGCTAGAAAGGTAGCCTTTACACCACCATGCTCAGTTTCCCCTTGGTAACTCATTCAAATCCCTCACACCCTTACCTAAAAAGGAAAATCTTCCCACACCCTTGTGCCTGAAATCGAGTGCCAGCTTGTGGTCATGGTCATCTTTTCCTTTCCATGAACTACTTTTCATACCTACTGCAATATCTTTCCATGCCTCATCACCAGTATACACCCTGTACACTCCCATTACCCTCCTCATCCTCCTCCTGTCTTGCAATAAATCCCATTCCAACTCTTTTATCATATCCATCACTGATTGCATTCTGCGATAATTTCCAGAAACAAATCTAGCAGCCCTTCTTTGCACCTTCTCCAACTCTTGGATTTGATACTCAAAATGTGGGTCCCATACTACACTAGCATATTCGAGCAATGGTATGACCAAAGTTTTGTAACACAATTCCTTTACTTCTCTCGTGCATCCCCTCATCACTCTCTCCAACAAGTGCAGGATTTTGAAACCTTTTCCTATCACCTGTCCAATGTGTCCTGCACAGTTAAGCTGGTTACCAAATGATATACTGAGAGAGTATTGTCAGATCAGTTTAACTTACTGTCCAGTAGGACTCCCAGATATTTTATTACATTGCTGTTATTTTATTAATTTCCCTTAAGTTTTATTTTTGGGAGATTTGATATGAAATTGTTGCCTATCAATTTTGGGATATATTTTTAGTCCAAGCATCTTTAGCCAATCAGAAAGTTAATGTAGATCTTCATTTATTTGATTTATTGTACTGATTATGTTGGTTAGTGTTGCACTGAGGTATAGTTGCAAGTCATCAGCATATATATGATAGTTCCAGTGATGTAAATCATTGGCCAGATTGTTTATGTATTTGGAAATTCATGTAGTCCCAAGACTGAGCCCTGGGTGACACCACTGTTTGTAGTCTCCCATGGTGACATGTCTCCAGTGATATCCATAACACAGTTTTGACAGTTATGTAAATAACATTCAAACCAATCAACAGTCCTGCTTTCAAAATTGAAACCTCTCAGTTTGGACAGGAGACTGTCCAGGTCGACAATGTTGAAAGCCTTACTTAAGTCAAGAAGGGTGAATATTGTTATTTGTCATCTGTACATAGCAAGTCTGATGTTATCTACTAGTTTTATGGGTGTAGTCACTATACTGTAGTTATTCCAATATTTAGACTGAAAATTGTTAAGATTGTTGAGCAAAATAAAGTAATTAGTGGTTTTGTCATAAACTATTATCTTCCAGAGCCCCAGAGATGGTTGATAGTAAGCTAATGGTTCAATAATCTGATTGTTCAACAGAAACAATTTTCTTTGGTGGCAGTTTAATTAATGCCATCTTCTGAACATTCAGATATGTTCCTGAGAATATCGAAAAATTAGAAATCTGTATTATAACTGCATTATTACATTGATTATATTCTAAACAGTCTAGTGTCAATTTCATTCACACCAGATTATATGAGTGCAATTGCTTTCTTCAACTGTTGTGTGGCAATATGTGATGAATAAAATTTTTGCATGTATTTTACCAGAGAATTTTGATGAAGTATTTCTTCTGCTTTAAATATGAGTCCAATTTGAGCTATATAAATTGAGAAGTGGTTAATAAATTTATCTATTGGTATATGAATTTCTGAGCTGTATTTTTGCTTATCAATTCCAAAGGTATGTTGGTTCTTCCACAAGGCCGAAGGACTAGTGTTTTTTAGAATAAACTTGTGAGTGTTCTGAATTTTTGCATTTCTATTACTTTACTTTGTATAATTGGGTAGTTTCTTATAATATTGGCAGTTATCATCTGAGTTATTGCATTTGTATTGTCAATGAGTGGCATCTCTTTTCATCATAATTTGTCTTATGTTTTCAGTTAGCCATGATACTAGAGCGTATTTAACTTTTCTTTACATAGGTAGGGCATGTTTGTCATACAGTTTAATGATCATATTTGTATTTTTCTCCACTTTTGTGTTAATAGTAGTCCATGTGTGAATTTCGCACAAAGTGATGTTCATCACGTGTGTCAATATTGCCTCATGATTAATTTTTCTATAATTTGTGTATATTATTATTGTTGGCTGCTACATCATGGTTTCCAGACAGTAGGAATTATGTATAAGGTTGTGTCCTGGTCCCCCTGGGTCAGATAACTGATAGTAATGAGAAATCTTTTTGTTTGTTCATAATAAGGTCAATTATGTTTGACTGTGTCCAACATGGTGAGTGGTATTTTGTGAGAAGATATACAAACCAGAAGTTTAAATGGTTCATTTCAATTTTATTCTGGAAGGTTGATTTTTTAACATGTTGGTGTTAAGCTCTCCTGTTAAAATTACATGCTCTTATTCAGGTACTAGCGAGGATACGGCTGCATAGAATGAATCTAGATTCCCTAAATCTTAGGATTATAAACTACAGAGATTATACTTTTTTATTTTGTGTCAAGAGGTCTGGTAAAATAAATTCAGAATACTTGTCCCTGGTATTATATCAGAAGGAATCATTTTCGTAACATTTATGCAAGATCTGATGTAAGCGGCTACCCTGCCACCCATTCTTATTAATCTGTCAATTTCATATAGAATACACCCATTTCATAGTATGAAGTTATTTACGGATGATGGCTTTAATCATGATTCTGAAACCAGAATTATGTTTAATCAAAGACGTCAAAGATGGATTGCAATTCAATAAAATTTGGCTTAATGACTGACTATTTGTGTGTGCTACCTGTCATGCTCAAGGATTCATTTTGACAATACTTTTCAGTGACACACTGGTTGGGTGGACTATGCAATTGGTGGGCGCCTTAATGTTTGATTCTCTGGGCTCATGGAATGTGGTGTTGTGGCAAGTGCCAACATTTTCCGGGGGACCAAAGGAATGTAACAAGAGCAGCTAAGTTAACAGTAGGAGTTGAAAGAAACAGCGAAAAATTAGTAGGGTCTGTTTACAATTTTGTTTGACATTTTTCAGTTCTGTTCCCATGCTAATTGAGACCTTTACACTCCCTTTATTTATTACACTCTAACCACCATATGTCCAAACATTTTTAATACCAAATTTTTTAATTGCTGCCTTCAGAAGCTTTAAACATTCCACGGTAAGGTCTTCATGAATGATGACACCAGTTTTTACCAATTTACAACTGATGTTTAAAACTTCTGCCCTCTTCCTATACGATGCAAATTTTGCTACTATTGGTCTAAGCATTTTATCTTCCAGTCTGTGGTGACCCCTCGTGGCTTCTGTCAATATCTTCCAAACTGATGGCAACACCAAGCTTGTTTTCTATCATGTCCATCACAATGGCGTCAGTGTTTCTTCAGTTTTGTCCATAACACCAAATATGCAGAGGTTATTCCACCTTTGGTAATGCTAAACTTCATGTGTATCACTGGAGAGTTTACTATTCATTTCATGTACCTTATTCTCGTTTTTGATGAAGTAATCATTGAGCTGAGGTAGTTTCTTCATTTTATGGCCTTATTTATTGGTATGCAATCAGCATTTGTTTTCAGTTATTTACAGGGCTTCTCTCCTACACTGTCTGGAGCATACACAATTATATTGGGGGAATTGCTTATTCTGTATAGAGCCACGTACAGTTGGCCATAGATGAAACTGCTTGTGGTGAGGTCCACACGGGTGTTCAGCTGCATCTGTTCTTGTGTTTTAATTGTCACCATATAAATTCAGAAATTGAATGCCCTTCTAGCAGAATGGGAATGTGTTTGGTGTAAAGGCCTGGTTACAAAATGCAAGCTGGCCTGGTCAGTTACTGCAGTGCAGCTACTCGCACAGTGTAACCGCACCATACCAGTTACTGTCACGTGTGAGTTGGTCAGCAGCTTGCATCCGAGTTACTACAACATTTTTTTGAGTTTACTCGCCACTCGCCTTCCCCTACCATGCCACCAGCAACAGCTCGCATGCGTATCGGACATCAACTTGCACGGTTTTTGCGAAATATAGTAGCTCGTAACCCCAGGACAACACCAGGTCATTGCTGAATGTGTTTATATAGTGGTTAAAAACAAAAAATGGCGGATAGATGGATTTCTGAACAAAATATAAAGTTTGTGGAGCTTTACAAGGACCAAACCCACTTATGGAATTGTTTGGATCCTAATTATAAGAACAGAGATTTATGTAAAGGCTTGCTTGAACACATTCGCATGGAATTGGGTTAACAAGACACGAATGAAGTAACAAAAAAGATAAACAAATTACGTTCTATGTACAACCAGGAGTTACTGAAAATTGAGAAGAGCAAAAAAAGTGGATGTGGAATTGATGAGATCTATAAACCATCCATCAAATGCTTCGATGCTATGGATTACATTATGAAAATAATTAATCTAAAAAAAAAAAAAAATGTAATCTGGTAAGTATTTTATTATTATGTAGTATTTCTTTTGTAATCACACAATCATATTATTTTGTCAAGTAACCACTCCCTCGGCACTGAAGTAATTTTTTATATTTATTACACATTTTCTCTGCAGTTGCTTTCGATCTGTTATTAATCTGCGAGCAATGGATGCTTTGTAATTCATGAACATCTAACCTCCACTGCCCAAAATTGATTTGAAAGTTCATGATGTCTTCATAATTTGTCATTCCTGGTGGTGTATAGGTTCTTGATGCAGTGATATGTAACCAGTTGTGTAACGTACATGTGTATAAGACGGCCTTTATTTTCCCAACATGCGAAAACCAGATGCTATTTTGCCAAACCCATGCTCAATGATTCTTCTTGCTCTGCTCAATCTATAATTCCAGAAGAAAGGTATACCAGGGTTATCTCCAACTTCACTCTTGCAGGTATAGCATCATGTGTGTATCTTGATGTTAATTTTTGGAATAAATAAATTTAAGAGTAATTCATCTTGTGTAGTGGTTACTGTCATGACTGTTTAATATTCTTGAGGATCTTCATTTTATAGTTCTTTAATATTGTCTGCATTTCCTCTTTCCTTTGCATCCAATTACTGACCCGTATCGTTCTGTTTTCTTCTTTTTTTTTTTTTCACAGCACTTTCAGCTCAAAGTATTTCACCACAAAGTATTTTTGGAACTGCTTTTTATGGTATGAACTGTGATCAGTCATATATTTTTGTGACAACATTGCATGAGACCTATAAATAGCTATTGAAATATGCGAGTACACACGTGCTGTAGCTGTCTACTTTCATGCCAGCAGCTCATACTTTTGTGACTGGGCGAGATGAGTTGAGCTACTGTCATACGAATACACAGGTGCAGTAGCTGCCCACTGTCAGGCCAGCAACTCGTACTGTGTAACCTCAGCCTAAGTTGTTTCTGGGGAGAAAAACATATTCCCCGCCATTTCATCCCTTCAAAATATCCGTTTATCCTAAGTTCCACTACAAAGTGGTCACTTTAATGAAGGTTACGTTACATAATTTTGGGGACTTATATTTTGTAATGTAATAATAGGCACACTGACTTTTAAAATTAATATGCATGACAAAAATTGAAGAGCAGCTAAAGCATCTATGAACTCGATTGTGTAGGTGGTGACCTCACAAGGCTCCTTCGACCCTGTTTCAGGGAGTTCTCTCAGTTTTTTGCTGTCTCTATTTCACCGTAAACTGATATAATTAACTCCTCAGAAGAAGGAATGGTTACATATAAGCAAGGTCTAAATCTAATTTTTCCTTCTTCCTTTGGAAAAATATCGTTACTGATTTTGAGCAACAAATTGAAGAAATCTTGTGTATTACGATTGCCTCACCTACATACCCAATATTGATTGTCAAGTGAAATCACATTATATAGGGCTAGAGACTTGAACTTTTCAGAAAGGCATTAACTTAATCCACTCTTGTGCTTTGTGGCATTCCAGGCAGTGTTTACCTGAATTCACCACTAAATAATGTTGTGATATCTCCCAACAGTATTTTGTTTTGTTAGATATGATGTGATGTGCTATTGAGAACCCCTTAGCCTTTTGTTGACCCATGGTTTAATCATCCCATACAATCAGACAACAGTCTTCCATAACATGCACTTTGTTGCTGTTACACACACGCAAACCGATCTTTCAGTTATGTCTAATTGTACAGGCTCGTACATTTTTCCACCAAGTGACAATGCAACTGCTATCCCTGATGATGCCACAGTGAGCCTCGGTTGCATATTTTTGCCAAGATTGGTTTTACTGGCACCCCCGGGCGCACCAATGAAAAAAATTTCTTCTGAGATGTTTTTGGAGCTGTTTCAAACACTATAGAAAGTTCTCCTGTGCTCTTCAGTTAATCTGAGTAGATCATCTCATAGGGTTCCCACTATTTCATGTTGCTCACTATTTCAGACTGATGCAGGTTCAGTCAAACCATAGTTTGCCAGAGAAATTCCACCAATAGACAATGCTAAATCCTTAGGCAGAGATTAAAAGACACACAGGGATCCAGACCACATCTCAAAAAATTCTTCACCAAAGCATGTTAATTCTTTGTTAAAGTTGAGGTGCATCAGACAATCAGCAGAATACCACCTATCATGGAAAACAAATAGGGCAAGCAGTGCGGATAGTTTCAGCCAGTGTGTCATCCCAGTTCTGGTTGTCACCAAGCAAAAGTCAATCTCAGCAAGTGGCCAAACAAGTGGTTTGTTCAGCATCATAAATTGTTTCTAACGCACTGCATGAAGTCGGGCCACATACTGTATGCTATAGTAACCACAAATAATATGATTCCGTGTTATTTCGATGCACCATAAAAAACTATTTCTAACTTACTTTCTTTAAATATATCTGGAATGCCTTCTACTGCAACACCTATCCTTTGATGATTCAATATGCCTTGCTGCTCATTACTTCTGCAGTAGAAAGCCACCTCTTGATACATTGTTTTAGTGAAGTTGTCTGCTACACATAACAAGAAAAAAGCCAGTAAGGAAGTTTGACTTAGATTGTATAAACGCTCTCCTACATTATGAGGTTTAAAATGTATGTGTTGCCTTCCTTCCAAGTCAAAATTGAGATGTGTGACTGATGGGTACATTTCATATATAAGAAAACTGAGAATACACTTAAAATATTTAGATAAGTTAATGTATGTGCCAGATTGGTAATGGGTGACTTTGTCTCTGTTACTGTTTTAAAATGCAATGATCACTGCCTATATTCATATACTTAGAGACGTACTTGATTAACTGAATGCTGCCACATATTTAACCATTTTTGAGAGCTCGTAATATTTCTGATGTCAATGGGTAGTAAGCTACTTCCCATCTGATATCCAGAATGAACTGTTGACCATGCAGTCTTATTTCAGCGGTGAAACCACTATGCATAGGTATTCGTTGATTATATGATGGATAATCATCCTCACCTGTTATCATTTTCTTGACAAAAATTTTCAGAACTCCCTTTGTGCAGTGTTTGTATTTACCTGTCTTTAAAATAGCATATTGAGAAGGATTCTGTTTAGAGGCTGGAATTTCTTTGCTTATTATGTTAGATGCAATTTTCCCTACAGCCTTAAATAAAAGTGTGGCAAACCCCTTTTCTGCTATTCGATACTGCCTATAAAGCAAAACCCAACCGCTCACTCCCTTACCCCATTTTAATTTTTGCAAAAGTTCTTTACACAAAGCTACAGTTTTTATCTGGTTTGGATGGAACTTTTCACATTTATAGTTTAAAACGAAGAGAAAAATACTGTCGACACTACCTTCACAAAAACCAAACTACTCTTCGCTTCTACACCCCTTAATTGTTTTTATACATAGCTACAATGTTTATCTGATATTGATAGAAATTTACAAATGTACACTTTAAATCAATCAGAAAAGGCCGTCTAGATTTAGTATACAAAATCCCAATCTCTCTTCTCCTTTACTCCCATCCCTTTTAATTTTCAATGTTCTTTACAAAAATCCACAGTTTTAAAACCCATCAAAATCAATTAAGCTATTATTTTTTTTGGTCATGGCAGAATATTCATAAAATAAATGTGTCCTAATATCTCAACATGTACCTCAGATTTCATCCTGGGCCCCAAGCTATCACGTTGTGAAAACAAATTAAAAATCTATATTTTCTCTGTGATTCTGGAACAAACAGGTATATTCCAGAGACAGATTTGTGTATGTGGTATGTATTAATGCCCAGTTGTTACATGTTTTGATTATCGAGCGGCAGCTTATACTGATGTTAAATTAGGTTGAAACACAGTCTGGACCAAAATGTAACCTGAGATTGCTTAACACAGCATCCAATTCACCTTGTTCTGGAAGTTGTGGGGGGTATAAAAAGACAGATTTTTTTTTCTTTTTTTTAGAGCATGAGCTTTAAACTGAGCTACGAAGAAGTTCGCAAAATGAGAACTGCTGCGGCATATTCAAATAAAAAACACACTACAATACCATTAAAAATTTGAAAAATAAAATAATTATTTAAAAAGCACCTTAAAATTTTAAAATAATTTTATACGTTTCTTAGAAGAAGGTATATCTAAATGGACAATAATTTATATTACTCTTATTGAAATTTTTACAATGATTACTTATTTTTGGAATCAGTGCCAGCCAAATCAAGAAAAACAAAAAGATAAAAACAATAATACATAAAAATCAAGTTACTGCTTACCTAAAATTATTGTTAGAAACATGTTTCAACAGAACTGAAACTTATAGATGATACGCTTATATTACACTAACTGTAAAGTGTTTATTGCATGAAGCAGCGCCAGTGATATGTCTGGACAACCAACGAGGCCAAGCTACAGATTAAAAGACTGTCTTATTTGTTTCCCTAAACTGTCTACTACAATAACAATATCTGCCTCATTACATGCTGTAAAATATTTGGAATTTTTGATCGTACTCCCCGTTTCGCCTCTAACACCAAATGAAGTTCAGTAATTTGATCTTCACAATGTGAGAGCTTTCACTGACTCCAAAAATATCTAATTAATGTAAAAATTTCAATAACAGTAATGTAAAATACTGTCCATTTAAATTTACTTTCTTATAAGCAAGGTATGAAATTATTTTAAAAACTTTAGTGTGCTTTTTTGAAGGAGGTTTTTATGTTTTTTAAACAATTATTATTTTTAATTGTAACTGTAATCACCTTCAATTTCGGCAACAGCTTTACTGAACTCTGTTATACCCATCACAACTGCAGTCGTAACCCAAATGTTATATCACCAAGAAATGTGCAATAGCTAGGTGTAAAATGAGGATGACAAGCTAGCATTACTAGGGAACACTGGACCGACAGTGCCGTGGGAAGTAGAAAGCTGATAGGACATTGAAACTGCAAATTAACTGACACAAAATGGGACAGATGGTTGCATCAGCAAGGTTCAAGACAGGCTAAAACTGCCTCTAAATGAATGAAACAATGGTGGCAGTTCGGGGTTTGTAACCCTTAGTGAGACTTGCTGCAGGAGCTGCCTCTCTGTCTCACTACCATGCTTGCATGCCTTCTACGCAGAACCAAAGGGCATCAAAGTTGGCCCCAGTGGCCATTACCGTTGGGTTGGCATCTTGTAGAAAGCTGCCTCATGTAGTTGCAGCCAGTAACCAGGTAAGCTCTACTGAGGGATAAGGGATGGCTGTTGGAAACATATATGGCACTAAAAGGGAAAGCAATGTTGTTCATCCATTACTTGTAGGCTCGCTCGTCTCCCGACAGAATGGGTTTTAATCAATTAACTATTTGAATACAAAGCACCTGTTTATATACTATTTATTATGCATCTTACCCACTAACCTGAGTCATTGTATATCATTGTGTTCATATTGAAAATTAAACCCTATAGAGGTCAGATGAAAACACGAGATTATTCTTCTATAATGATCCTATGATGAAATTTGCATCCTATCACTTGAAGCATATTCATTTTGTATTTTATCTGTCTGCTTAATTTTCAGCACCCTTGTATCACACTTCATTTAAAATGATTTTAATTTTCTTTCTATCTGGTATTGCTAAATACCACACATTGCTGCCATGAATTGCTGAGCTCCACACATAGAGTTTATAAATTATTTTTCTCTGTAATAGATAAATGTTTGAAACTAAACGATTTATCATTTTCAGGAAGGTTCTTTTTTGCAAGTGTTATTCTGATTTACATTATTAGCCATCAGCTGTAATTTTATTTTCTAGATAACAGAATTTGCTTACTTCTACTATTGCAACTGATGCTATATTCTAATTTAATCTAATATTGTTTTTGCTACATTTTATCACATTTGTCTCTCTTTTTGGTATATACTTAGTCCAAAATTTTCCATCAGTATTTTGTATATGCCATTCAGTAACTTCTCAGTATCTTTAGCCTTTTATGCTAACATCTCATGAGCAAATCATAGCATACTGTTTATTTTTCTTCTTCTTTCTTGAGCTTTAATGCCACATTCAAATCTTTCTTTTGCTTCTTTTATTGCTTTCTCTACATACAAGTTTAATATTAATGGGAATAGACTATAACCTCATCTCACAAACATTTATCTGATATATGCATCTCATGGCTCTTTAATTTTACTATAGCCATGTGAATCTTTTATATAATATAAAGTATTCTTCTACTTCAATATTTTAGATTTCTTCAAATTTTGTACATCTTGTCCTACCTACCATTATCAGAAACTTTTCTAAATTAACAATCGGCACAAATATATATATATATTTTTAACCCACAAGTGTTAATTTAAAGCCAGAATTGCTCCTCTTATACTCCAGTTTTTCATAATCCAAACTGATTTTCACCTGCTACTCTTCTTCTTTCCTTCCTATTCTTCAGTATATTATTCTGGAAAGTAATTTTGAAACATGTTGTGTTAGACTTATTGTGTGATAATTCTCACACTTGCAGCTTGTGCTTTCATTGAGAGTGTAATGATGATTCTTTTATTAATGTGTTTCAATCCCTCTTGATTTGTACCTGTTTAATGTCAGTTTAAATTATCTTTGAATTCCTTCTTCTTCTACGGATTTCAGAAGATTTGTTGGAATGTCATTAATTCCAACTGTCTTATTTCATTTAATCTTTCAAAGCTCCATCAAATTCTAACCTTAAAACAGTGTCTACTAATTCACCAATATCAACATTATCTTCCCTTTCAAGTAAAATATTATTCAAATATCACCATCATAGTTTCTGTATGTATTCCTTCTATTGCAGTGTTTCTCAAACTATTAACTCCATGTACCCTTATAAAATTTCCCAGGCAATGGTGAACCTCCTTAACAAAAAATGAGCCATATTCACCATTGTACATGTTATACGCTTGAGATAACCAATCTGCCATTACATAATTCTTGTCACAAACCAACTACAATAAACTGGCGAACCCATAGGGGTTTGCATTCCCCACTTGGAGAAACACTGTTCTATTGGATAACTTTGATTTCTGAGCCCATAAGGTAATTCCCATTAGCAGCTTTTCTTTATTTCTCCGAAAATTTGTTCACTTCTTCACACTTTTCTTGCTGTCATTTTTCTTTCAATTTCTTGCAATTTTTTTTTTTTTTTTAATTTCTAAAATGTATATAATGATCTCTTTCAGCTTCATCCTGAGCATTTTTGTGTCTTCTCCTCCGGTCCATTAACTCCAGTAGTTCTTATGTGATCCAAGATTTTCAGGTGGCTTATTTCCAAAACCCAAATACATTTTTACCAGCTTTGATTGTTTCTCTCATCATTGAATCTAATTTATCCTCATATGGTCTCCTTTCAGAGTTATTTACTAGATCTGCATCTACCACCTCTGAAAATTTTCTCTCCTATTAGATTGTTTAATTTGCTCACTTTCAGCCTGTTCTACCTGTGTTACTACTACATTTTCTTGAATTTCAACCTACAGAGTCTGTCAGATCATGGATATGCTTTGCAGTCTACAATTTAATTCCTGAATCTCTGTTTGCCCAATTTATGATCTGGCTTATATATATCTGTATCCTTTGTAAGTTTTATGTGTATATATCCTCGTGCACGATTTTTATACGTTGTGTTTGCCATGATGATTTCATATTTTTCACAAAATTCTAACAACCTGCTTTCTCGCTCATCTGTTTTGCCTAGAACAAAAGTTCCTACTGTATTTCCCTCTTTTCCTTCTACCACTTTCACATTACAATCACCCATGATTATTAAATTCTGCTCCCCCTTCAAATATTGGATTAATTTTTCAATTTAATCATACATTTTCTCTAGTTCATCATCATCTTCTCATCATGTTGGCATATGCACTTGTAATAAGGTGATTGTTGCAGATTTAGTGTTGATATTCATCAAAATAATCATGTCACTATGCTGTTAATAGTAATTCACCTGTTCCCTTACTCTGTTGTTCATTATAAATTCTATACCAGTAATTCCACTGACACCTTTTGTGTTAATTATTAAGTGTTCCCTAGATCAGAAATCCTGTGTGTCCTCCCATTTAATTTCACTAACCCTGAAATCTAACATTAGTTATCCAACCTACCATTTTACTATTTCTAATCTACGTGCCCTATTCAGAATTCTAACATTCAACACTATCACTCATAGAAGGTTTATATCTATTCTGATGACTACTCCATGGGCATTCCTTATCCAGATTTTCATTTAGCTGAATGATTTACATATGGAATATTTTACCCATGAAGAAGCCATCATTCTAATAAGTAATTTGAGATGATTACATGACTTTACGATTCCCTTTTGGTCTTTAATTCAATTTATTTCCATGTCCTTCCCAATACGAACACTTTCTAATAGCAGATCTAGAATTAATAAAACAGGTGTATTCCTCATATTTTCATTCAGTGATGTTATACTGCATAATTTTTATGGAAACTCTTCATGATATAAAAAAAACTTTTCATAGCACAGAAAAGAGCTATTAGGATGCTGTGTAGGGTAAAACCAAGTACTTCTTGCAGACAGCTCTTTTTTTTCTCTAAAAGAAACCTCAATATTCTTACAATGACTTCCCAGTATATATATTCTCTCATGTGCTTTGTCACAGGCCATTTTAACCTGTTTACATCTAACACACAGGTTCACAAATAACCTGCAAAATGCACAAACATCACTGTCATTAGTACAAAAAAGAATTTAATTATTCTGAGATAGATATGTTTAATGATCTTTCCAAGACAATAAGACTAAAACTGTATGCAGATAATAAAGATATATTATTATTATATATTTAAAGAAAAATTGAGAGATTAACTTACTGGAAACTCCTATTCCCTTCAAGAATTTTAACAAAATAATTAACTGAATTAATTATGACGCTTTCAAAACTCAGTTGTAAAAGTTAATGTGTATCGTTATTCTCTTTATTTGTCTTTGTAAGAAATTGTTTTCACTATGATGATGACTCATATTGTATGTATGTGTGTTCACCATGACATGTTTCACATCCCAGAGGTCGTTCCTCAGCAGGGATCTATGGAACAAGATTGATAAATAAAAAAGTAAATAAATAATTAAACTTCCATTCCTTTA
The DNA here is from genome assembly GCA_031002005.1 of Vandiemenella viatica. NCBI lineage: Eukaryota > Metazoa > Arthropoda > Insecta > Orthoptera > Morabidae > Vandiemenella > Vandiemenella viatica. Next base: position 43,509,339 of record CM061921.1, on the reverse strand, counting down.
ATCATTTCTGATCATCCTCATTTAGGGCACATTTCCAACTCCAAGAGAAAGAGCATGTCCCGGACACTTCCTGCTCTTCTGTGCGCCTTTCAGAAGGTCATTCACAAGCAGTGGGTAATACCTTATACCAGAAATTGTTCAGTTAACAGAGCCTCATTTGTGGAAATGGGGTGCACTATGTGAAGGAGAAGTAGAGATCTGGTTGGAAGAGGCTAATATAGTCTCTCCCAAAGTCTTACATCAAAAGAATATGCAATTCATATTCATAATTAAATCAATGTATATTATAATGTTTCTATTTTTGTGTTCATTATCTTATACATTAAATGACATTCATGTGCTTTAGTCTATTGGGGAACAAGGATTAGGAAACAAAACTAATAAATAATTAATATGTTCAGCTTTAATAACAAAAATCCCATAACCACATGTAACCTAATTTATAAAAAGGGAGATAAATAGTAATATTTGGCCAAGTTTAATTAAAAGAATTATATTTCAGTTTATGAAATTTTCAATATGAGATTCACTCCACAATATATGAATATACTTGTAATTCCATTTGTATTTTCAATTATGTGCTGTACCGTTGCATTAGTCTGCAATGGTTATATTACATTGACTGAGAACAGCAAAATTCAGTACCTAAGACTTTTTAAGTTTATAACAGTAGGTAAGTGGTAAGAAATAAGATTAATAACATAAGGGAATAGAGATTTGCAAATACCATAATAAGGAAAGGAAGATTTACACAAGTGGTAGAGCAGAACACTAGATGACAAAATATTTTGGATATATTTCTAATAAAGCCTGATGATAACTTTTTGGGGTGTCAAGTAACCAATGGAATAAGTGGTCATGAAGCAGTTTGGTTGGATATTAGAGGGTTCAGTAAACCAGCACTCAAAATTGAAGAAGGAAATTGGTACAATTATAAAAAGACACAAATTTCGAATTTGAAAACCTATTTCAGAGAACATTTCAGAAAACGGATGGAAGGCACAAGTACAGTAGAGTCAAGGTGGGAAGAGTTCAAGGATATAATAAGAAAGGGGGAAGGAAAATTTATTCCAAAACAGAAAATAAAGAGATTTAGACAACCTGTGTACTATAATATGGAGGTGAGGAGGTTAAAGAGGTTGGTAAAAAGAGAACATAACAGAGTTAGAGACAGCAGGGTAGTAGGGAAAATTTAAAACAGCTAAACAATGACTTAATAATACCTAACAAAGTGGCTAAAGATAAGTTTATGACGAATATTGTAAGTGCAGGGGGACCATTGACTGATGCATCTAGAAATTTCTATGACTATGTTAGAAAATTGAGGGGAATGGAGGGTGTTGAGACGTTTATAGATAAGTATGGAGAAGAAGTTACTGATTTTTTAAAAAGGAAGAGATTTTAAGTAACTGGTTTAGTGAGAGCATTAGGGACAGTGAATCAGAAACAGGAGGGTCTAACTCAGTGAACGAGCTTAACAATACAATTCGAAATAAACAGAACAAAAAATTTGAAATTCATCCTCAGGATATCATATAGGAAATAAGAAAGCTGACTGTACCTTATCTTGAAACATTATTTAAATTGAATCTGGATATTTGCTGCTTACCACAGGACTGGAAAAATGTGACAGTGGTGCCGGTATCGTGTATTATTTAGCCTTGTTGTATTTTAATATAATTTTCAGTTGTATTTCTGAGGATCTGAAATGATTCAACTGTTGCCAGGAGCACCAAATCATTTTAAAGTCAATCGGAATGAACGAACTATCAGCTTAATTCTCATTAGTTTCGTCTATCATATTTCAAATAAATAGTAAAACTTCTATGATTTGATTCCATTTATTAACACAGTGTCTATACTTAAAGACCTGAAGATATATAGGTCCTTTGCTAGCAGTAACTTTTACAACTCAAAATGAACACAAGAACTTTTTTCACACTCGCCCGATCTTATAGCTATCTCCTTTCTAAACGTTACCGTAGCTACCAATTTCTCTCTCAGAGTAATTTTTATTCTTTTCTTTAAGTAATCTGTTATACTACAGCTCTCCCCAAGTTTACCATATATATTCGTTATAAAAAAAATATTATGGTTAACTTTTACTGAGGACCTTTATGTCATCACTTTGATAATTATAATAAATATATGATTTTTTTTACAACAATGCAATGACATGAGGCCAACAGAACCCCATTTCTCTGTCCTGTCATGGGAGTGCAGTGCCTTCATCATTCCAGTCTTGTTACAATGACACCACTGTAAGTCAACGAAAAGTCTGTAACAATAACATTTTGGTACCATTTCTTTATCTGCTACATCAAAGATTATTAAAACAAAATATGGTGCAATCAATTTTCATATTAACATAACAATTCATCAGTGTTTAAAAATTGAGAAATTTTTTATCCTCCATACTCATCGGAGTACAGAGCTAACAGATATTTACAATGGTTAACTTTATTGTCATTGAAATTACTTACTTGACCTTTACATATATTTCTTTTAAAATATATACATTGATAATAAAGAAAAGATTGATTCTTCAAATGTAAAACCCCTGTTACCAGCTACACTTGAGTTCCTGAATGAATGATTAGTTCACAGAAAAGAAGGTCCGTGAGCCTTAAAAGTATATAATGGCATCATAAGCTTGAGGGAATATACTGCCACATTTCACAAGTGACAAATTTACACCCCTTCTGTGGTCTCTGCTTCAAAATACTTTCACAATTGTTCTTCATTACAGCAGTCAGTACTAAACATGTCCATTAATGTCTCTATTTAATTGACAATATGTCCACATCCACTTAACTGGATACTGTCTGTTTGAAAAGTTTGAGGGCAATGACATTATATCTTCCTATAATCTTATTCCCATTCATGTAGGATACTATGTATAAGTTCTTGTTGTCTCTACCAATTACTTTAAATTGTCCTTCACATAAAAATTTAAATTTCTTTATCTCGTTGTTTATCACTGATGATTTCCAGTTTCGATTATTACCAAATCCCCAATATCATATACAGTGGGTCATGTATCTTGTTCTTTTCCGTCTATCTTCCCATTTCTTCAATTCCTCACATGCTACCCTAAGTTTGTTTGAGTAGCTATATGTGGGAGTTGGGAATTTAATGAATTCATACACAATACAAGGAGGTTTCTTTTTTAATATGAGTTCAAAAGGTGTTACCAAAGTAGAGTTATGAGGAATGGTGTTAATAACGTCTTCTATTGTGTTTAATTCATATGCCCAACTTTTGTGGTTCTCATGGCAGTACATTTGAAACCAACGTCCTAATTCCTTTATAACTCTTTCTACTGCTTTTCCTTGGGGGTGATAAAAAGAAGTTTTAATTATTTCATTATCTAAGTTCTCAAAGCACTCAGTCCATACCTTGCTTACAAAATGCGGCCCACTGTCTGTCAATGCCCTTTTTGGTTTCCCTATATGAGGGATGTAGTCATTGATAACTCTGGAACAAATCACTTTGGCAGTACATTTCTTTAGTGAATATGGTTTTACATATTTAGAAAAAACATCCAGTATGACACATATCTGTGTTACACCTCCACAAGACATTGGTAGTGGGCCTTCTTGCCTCGCATTCGGGAGGACGGCGGTTCGAATCCCCATCCGGGCATCCAGATTTGGGTTTTCCATGGTTTCCCCAAATCACTCCAGGCAAATGCCGGGATGCTTCCTTCAAAAGGCCATGGCCGAATTCCTTCCCATTCCTTGCCCCCATCCTTGCCCCCCGTCCTTTCCCATCTCTAAAAGACCTTGATGTTAAAAAGAGACGTAAAGCTGTTAAAAAAAAAAAAAAAAAAGGTAGTGGGCCAAAAATGTCTAGGGCTACTAGTTCATTGGGTCCATTTGGAAGCACACACTGCATTTCTCCACCATGCTTATTGTTGTTGGCTTTAACATTTTGACATAACTCGAAATTGGTAATTATCATTTATATTCTCTGGGCCATATTTGGAAAGTACAGTGTTTCTTTCATAATTTTATGGCATTTATTTGTGCCATAGTGACCATAGCTAAAATGGTGTTGTAAGATTAAGTAGTTGACATAATTTTCAGGTATCTATATCTTCCATTCTTCACTATCTGCATGGTCCCTTTCAAATAAAATCCCATATATTATTGAGTAAAATTGTTTTAATTTGGGGTTTGTCTTGTCATGCTTTAGTTTGTGTATAATTTCTCGTATTACACTGTCTTTCTCTTGCTCTTCCTGTATGAACTGCAAACAGTATCTCACCTCCTTCTCTCCTGTTACCCCTTTTATATAAAATATCTTTGGTTCCTTCATTCCTGAAGGCCTTGATTCCATATTCTCTAATCCTAGGGGCATTTTCAATAATGTATCAGCTAGACAGTACAGTTATCTTCTCCATATATATATCTAATTTCAAAATTAAATTCTTGTAATAACAACACCCATCTAGCTAGTCTACCATAGATTAGTTTACTTTTCATCAGAAAAATGAGTGCCTTGTGGTCAGTAAAGACGATGATTTGTTGGCCTAAAAGCAGATTTCTGAAGTATTGGAAGATCCAAATTATAGTGAGTCTTTCCTTCTGTGTAACGTGGTAGTTACGTTCTGATTTGTTTAGCACTCGACTAGCAATGGCAAGATGTTTTTTTACTAACTCTCACTTTTCTTCTATCTGTTGAAAAATTTCGACCCTAAGTCCATAATCCGAGCTGTTGATTTGAGGCATATAAACTCACATTCTGAAGCAAGGTGTCTTCTACCTCCTGAAAGTCATTTTCGCATTACTCATTCCAATGCCAGTGAGAGTTCTTCTTTTTTAGTTTTTCAAAGTGAGGACTATTGAGTATTTGTCCCCTAACGCATTTGCAATAATAGTTACAAAGCCCTAAAAAACATAATAATTATTCTTTATTTTTGGGTCTAGGGAACTCTCTGACTGCCTTAAGCTCTTCCTCATTTGGATTAATGCCAGTAGGGGTAATTGTATGTCCTAAAAATTCGATTTTACTTGTCAAGAATATACATTTCTTCAACCTTATTGTCATGCCACCTCTTCTTAAAGCAATCAAATCCTCCCTCAAAGTTCACCAATATTCTGTAATTGTCTCACTTGCAATCAATATATCATCCACGTAGACAAATACTTTGCTCAGTAGCTCTTTCCCAAAGACTAGGGCTAATGCCCTGATGAAATTTGCTACTGCATTGTTTAATCAAAAAGGTAAAACTCTGAAATGGTAGCTATGGCCTTCGTACAGGAATGCTGTAGATTTCCGTGAAGGTTCCGCTAATGGAATCTGCCAGTAAGATGCTGTAAGGTCCAAAGAAGTTAGAAACTTTTCCCCCCAAGACCCAGCAGTAATTTGTCAATAGGTGGAGGGTGGTCTCTTTCCGTGCATACAACTCTGTTTAAGGTTCTTGCATCTAAAACAATTCAAACTGATTGGTCAGCTTTGCTAACCACTACTATGGGGTTGTTAAATGGACTATTTGACCTCTCTATAATCTTCCATTTAATCATTCTTTCCATTTCCTCATCCACTTGTTTCCTCTTAGCAATCGGTATAATATAGGGTTTCACAAATAAAGGTGTCTTGCAATTAACAATAAAATGGCATTCATTACATGTTACAAGTCCTGGTGTATCTGAAAACACATCACTGAATTCATTTAAAATTTTTCTTAAATTTTTTTTATTTTCATAGTTAATATGATCCTCTCTGACTATCAAATTACTATCATCAACTTTTAATTATATCTGGTTGTATTGTTCTGACCATAAACTTAACTATATTCTCATGAAAGTTATTCTCTTTTGAGACTCCTACTGCAGTTCCCCATGTCAATACATGAACTGTAGTTTCATGTTTATCTTTTCAAAAACTGTTCATAGGTATCTGTAATTTTCCATCTTGTATCGGTAATATCAGGGATCCACGTTCAAAATTCACAACAGCCTTGAAGGACCTCAATCAGTCTATGCCGAGAATGCAATCATTCGTAAGTCCAGGTACCACAAAGACAACAAAATCAAAAAGTATTCCTCTATGTTTACATGTAAGAGTATCTGCTTCCTTATTAATTTACTTCTTCCCCCTGTAGTAGTTAATACAGACATACCACTTACTGGTAATGTTTCTATTTTAATTTCTGACTGTGTTGCAAGTTTTTTGGAATATTTCAAATAGACTTTCTGAAACACACAAAATTTATGCACCTGAATTAAGTAATACCTCCACTTTCTGACCATATACTGTTGCTTATATAACTGGTGCTTTAACTAGTTGCTCTTCAATCTTCAACTCCTCTTCCTCCTCTCTCGGATTATTGTGAAAAACACTAAAAACTGATACTATGTTATGTCCAAGGATGGGTCCATTTCGTACTTTTGCCTCCGTCCGGACCATAACTTTGGCATTTTCTAATATTTTTTTTATTTTCTTGACTCCCTTCTTGGTTCCTACATAGATTAGGTTTGATCTCATTGCTATCCCCATTCACTTGAGGTTTAAAATTTCTTCCTGGGAAGCCATCCCATCTCCTTTGGTTTATATTTCTTACATTAGCTCTACCTTTCTTGCAGAAAAATTGTTCAGAACCAGGATTTAACTTTGGTTCAGAATAGTGGTTATTATTCCCTACATGTTAGTAATGCATGTCATATCTGTTATTTTCCAGTCTTTGGCGGTTACTAAAATATTGGTTGTTGGTATACTCTCCTTAGTTGAGACTGTAGTATGAATCATTTTTCTTATAATCCCTTTGCTGTCTAAAGCTATTGTTATTATGATCCTTACTCTTAAAAGTTTTATGATAATGTCCATTGTCCAGCCTACATAATAATTGTTCAGCTTCTTCAATAGTTTTAATATTCTGTGTTATAAAGATGTCTTGTATTTTATCAGGCATCCTGCTTACAATATCCCTCACTATCTCTTTTTCAGGGAGTGGATTAGTAAAGAAATCATTCTTTGCTGCTTCGCTGGCAAAAAAAGTCTAAATACAAATCTCGCCCTTCCTGAAATTTTCTCCCCTTCCATAGTTACCTTTTTTATTTTACTGCCTCTCCTGAGATCAGAAATGATTCAAAAAATTGTTTTTTAAGTTATTACAGGTTTTCAACTTTTGTATTTTTGCTCTTCCCATACTTGAGCTTTACCCCTAAGATGCTGATAAAAACAGTTAATTTTTTCTGTGATTTTATAATATTCAAAAGTCCTATAAGCTTCAAAATTCTTTATGAATATAACAGGATGGATGTTTGCATTATCCCAAAATTTAATAATTTCTACTTTGTAACTGGAAGCAATGTTTATTTGAGTCAAGTTACCACAAGAGTTTAATGTTTGTCTCTTTACATTTTTCATGTACCTCTGATAGTGTTATGTCATGTAATTGTAGTGTTTGTTGAATGGTATTCACTTCAGTTTCAACATTATTAAGTTTATCTTCTATTGAACAATAGTGCTATATCAAGCAGGTGGTAGTTGCTTTTTGTCTTGCAACCTCTTTACAAGTTTCATGATGTTTTGTACTTAATGTGTGGAGGTCTTTTATTATTTTGTCCACTTGATCTCCCGATTTCGTGTAACCCTGTTCTACTATACTGATTTTATCCTCAGGTTTTTCATTTGTAATGTTAAGTCCTTGATGGGTAGGTCAGTGGTGACATTTTGTGTTTTTATAATTCAATTTGGTTTGCTAATTTATATTTATTCTTCTCACAAAATGTTTTGCTGGATTCTAATTCCTTTCTGATATTGTCTATTTGAATACTAAATTCTAAAATTGCAAACCAAACTGATTTTGGAATGTCTCAAGTTGTTCAGACATACCTTTGAAGTCTCGTTTATTTTGTTCAGATAATTCATTTATTTTGTACAACTCGGATTGTGTTTGTTTATTTTGTTCAGATGATTCATGTACTTTTTTGGCTAGTGAATGTTGAAATTGTTTATTTTGTTCAAAGATGCCTAATGTTAATTGTTTTAACTCAGAAATGTCTGAAGATAGTTCAGTGTTCATACCTGATTCTGGTCCGTTATTGGCATTCGGTACCTGTGTCTCAATGTAGGTAAGTGGTGACGATGCATTTCCAGGGAACTCATAAAAATCCCCCGACTCATCGCTATTGTTTGTAGTTCTATCAGAAGGGTTTGATGGCTGCACTTCCCCAAAATCATTAGATTCCTCCATAATAAATATTTAAATGCAGTTGTATAAGCATTTGAAATCCGCAGTAGGGAAGGAAAGTTGATAAAAAAGGGTAATAAACTAACTTACTAATAAGTGCTATATCTACAGGTGGGATATAGCACTTAACCTTAAATTCGGAATCAACATTAAATCAAAATCAACCACTTTCTAGATCATATAAAATTATTCACTACATGGTATCTTCTCTAAACTGAATTAAAATAATTTGTGTGAAAGCATGCACAGTTATATTTGCTTTAGCCGAAATCCAACATCTGTTAGTTTACAATAGAAATGATAGGTTAGGTCAAGAAAATTATTGAATTTTTAAAATTTATGAGCAATAAAGTCTCATACAATAAAAGTTTTGTACTGTATGATAAATTGAAACACTTTAGTGCAGTAATAAAAAAAATCACTTTTCTTCATAAACAATGGCAGGATATGTTGTTTGTTTATGACTTCTGCCGAGTAATCTGGCCACCGCAACCGCCAAATTTTTACGCCTATTATCAGCTGTCTGTAGTCTGTAGTCATGCAGTTGTGACTTCCAAACCGGAGGCGCTGTTGTAGACTTGTTATTCCTTTGCCGTTGAATGTTCTTCTTTATTGAGGAGCATTGGTTAGTCGCTCGGTATCATGGTAACATGTATTTTATTAGTTACTGCAGATCTGCTGCGCAGTCATTGTGTTTTATTTAGCCTTGTTGTATTGTAATATAATTTTCAGTTGTATTTTTAAGGATTTGAAATGATTCAACTGTCGCCAGGAGCACCAAATCATTTTAAAGTCATTTGGAATGAATGAACTTTCAGCTTTGTTCTCATTAGTTTTGTCTTTCATGTTTGAAATAAATAGTAAAACTTCTATGATTTGATTCCATTTATTAACATGTTATCTAATACTTAAAGATACAAAGATATACAGGTCCTTTGCTAGCAGTAACCTTTACAACTCAAAGTAAACACACGAACTTTTCTCACGCTCACCCGATCTTATAGCTATCTTCTTTCTAAATGATACCATACCATTTTCTCTCTAAGAGTAATTATTATTCTTATCTTTAGGTAATCTGTTATATTACACGGGTACATAAAGGAGAGGTCAGAAATAGAGTTTAAAATTACTGGGCAATCAGTTTGACATCTGTGGTAGTAAATTAATGGAGATATTTATATGCAACCACATCAGAAATATATGTGAGGAGCGTAAGTGGTTTTCAAGTGGGCTTCATGGCTATAGGCAAGGATATTCACTGGAATCTCAGTTGGTGGGATATATGCACGATATTTCAGACAAAATGGACAAGAGAGTCCAGATTTATAGTATAGGAGTAGATCTTTCAAAGTCTTTTGACAGACTGAGTCATAATATGTTAGTAAATATGGTAAAAACTATTGGTGTGGATGAGAAAGTAATTTACTGGGTAGATGAATTTTTTAAATGTAGATTAGGAAATGCAGTATCAAAAGCAGTAGAAGTAAAAATGGGAGTGCCACAGAGTAGCATATTGGGACAATTGCTATTCATTATTCTTATGAATAATTGTGTAGATTGTTTACTATCAGAAATTAGATTGTTTGCAGATGATATAATGCTATATAAAAGAATCAATACGGTAGAGGAGTTAACAGTTGCAGGGTGATCTGGACAGGATATCTAGTTGGGTTGGTAAACATGGGATGAAGATAAATGCATAGAAGAGTCAGCTTATTAGATACACAAATAAAAAACTAAAGGTTGGTACGTAATGAATATAAGGTGGGGAAAGAATTTCTTGTTGAAGACTTGAAATGTAAATATCTTGGCATTACATTTGATAACAAGCTTAACTGGGCAGGACACATTGCTCAGGTAGTAGGAAATGGTTTCAAAATTCTGTGCTTGATGGAAAGAATGATGAGGGGATGTATGAGAGAAGTATGGGAATTGGGCTACAAAACTTTGGTCAGACAATTGCTTGGATATGGTAATGTAGTATAGGACCCACATTTTGCATATCAAATAGAGGAGCTGGACAGGGTGTAAAAAACGGCCATTAGATTTGTTTCTGGAAATTACCACAGAATGCAATCAGTTACAGATATAGTAAAAGAGTTGAAATGAGCTTCATTGGAAGACAGGAGGAGGGTGAAGAGGGTCATGGGAGTGTACAAGTTGTATATTGGTGATGAGGCATGGAAAGATATTGGCGTAAGAATTAAAAGTATTGCATGGAAGGGAAAACATGACCATGATCACAAGCTGGCACTCGATTTTAGTCACAAGGATGTAGGAAGATTCTCGTTTTTGAGTAAGGGTGTCAGGGATTGGAATAAGTTACCAAGTGAAATGATGAATGATTTACCAAAAATGTTGAAGTAATTTAAAGCTAAAATTAGCAGAGGGCAACTATAGGTGGGTGCAGGAAAGAGGGATGATGGGTGTGTAGGGAAATTACGACTTTATTGTGTGCTCCATTGCATTTTTTTGCTATGTAAATACAGCCACAATAAAAAATAAATGTAAAAAGAAAACATTATTTATTGCAGATGATGGATATTTGGTAAAATGTTAATTATTATGACTGAAGGGAAAGGTATCAATACCCCCATGGTCAGTCCAGGTAGCATAATAAATTCTAGGCCATGAACTCGCCATGATGAATCCTATTACCTTTATTAATTTGGATGCTAAATACAAACTTCACCTAAAGTTGAGTCATCAAACAAATTTTCTAGTAAATGTTATTTTTAAATAAGGTCACAGCCATACCCACAGAGGATTCTTTACAATATTCCATTCTCTTATTATAAATAATGTGATAGTGTACTATAAAAACTTACAGTTGTTTAGAGAACATCAAAGTTAATTAAATATATGGTCTCTTAATTAGCCATTTAAGATCGATACATATAACTGAGGATGAAACATTCTTGGAAGACTCTCATATTAAATTTAAAAAGGCCTCAAAGATTATCATAGCAGTTCTGAAAGGTACCAACAAACATATTTTCTTTGACATGACCTCAAAACAAACATTGAAGCCATTTTTCGTATACTTCTTCATTGCAACATTGATAAAAATATAACACAAGAATAATCATAATGGAAATAATTGCATCACATAAATTGAATAGAAAAATATAATAATTCTAATCACCTAAACACACAAGTCACAATTTTTTAAACTGCTGCATGTGAGTGCTATATATATTTTTTTTTATCTATTAAATTTTAACCTTATTAAACATGGAATTAAGTAGTTTCAGGCTATCCCTTAACAAACTAGCATAATATGTCAATTATTTCAACCACTGGCATCACGCCTGGTGGGTGAGCAGTAAATATTGCAATTACAGTTGAAGAGGATGCGTGTTTCCTTCTTCGTCTGGTCAGCTAGATTTCGATTTTCTTTGTTATCCTTAATTTATGCCAATGTATGCGAGAATAGATTTCTTATGAAAATACTGTGGCCAATTTCTTTTCATTAGCCACAATTGTCTCCTGGATCTAGCTGAATGCCCCTAGAAAAGGAGGAAAAAACCAAACATTATTTTATACACTTTATTTATTGTTGTAATAATAGATTTATATAATATTTTTTGAGAGCAGTTATCCAAACCTACATTAAAGACAAGAAATTTTGCAAGCAGCTACATGAGAAATTGTAGTCAGTAAAGGTTCAAGTGCTTTGACCACTACACTTATTAACATGACTAGCTGTTACTCACGACTTCGTGCACGTGGACTTATAATTTTATTGCTAGAATTGCATATAGAAAGATGTAAGTAACGTAAAAGGTGTCCCAAATAACATGGAGTCAAAATAATATGATGGAGAAGCCATCTACATACCATTCTACCATTGAACATGTCTCATGAAGAGAATCCAATTAGCAACATGTTTCAAAATAGCAAAAAACTAAGGTGGGGGAAGGGGCGGTTAATTGAGGTCTTGTTTTTCAGCTTAGTCTTTTCTTCTTTCTTCAAAATGAGCATCAGATTTTCGTTTTTAATAAATTTAGCTGCTCATTCTCTGTTACCTTGCATGTACTTTAAACTTTTGAGGCATATCAAAGAAAGAAGACAAAATATTCTGATGCCAGAAACATTTTGGTAGACACAAAAATGATAGTATGATGCAGCGATAATTGACATCTATAGGTATAATATGTTTTGTCTGTAAACAAAATTTATGGACATTTCATTCATTCTTCTAATAGACTGCCAGAGAAACACACCTTGAGTGACTAATATAACATTACAGACATATAGATGCTATCCAACTGTTTGGCACTATTCAGTTGGTTTTTAAAATTCAATGATTAAAAATGCTATATTTCTCTGGAAAAGTATCATGTGTCCTTCCTAATAGTACAAAGTATTCCCTTGACAAATTTCATTAATATCAGCATAGCTGTTTAGTCATCAAAAGGTAACAAACAGACAGAGAGCCTGAGTTACTTTTGCATATATATATAACATTATTAGTGTAGATCATACACAAACTGACTGTGAAAGGAACAAAGCCTGAGCGACTGATATAGCATAAAACAATAAAATGTGTATGGCATTGTTGGGACCCAAAGGATCATTCGGCCGCCTATGTGACAGAAATTCGATTTGTCACATATTCTGCCTCTATCATTGCTGCATATATAGTTTAATGTGGTATCAGAACAATGAAGTGTACAGTCATGGCTCAAATGATTAAAAATAATTCATAAAATTACTGCTCCCAATAGGGTTTGTATCTGGAATCAAACCAAAACCTTCCAAATTAAACATCCTAACCACTGAGACACCAGCCCACTATCCAGCATGGCATTACAGTGACTTGTATGTGATATATATCTATCTATCACCATTGAGTTAGGTTTCAATATTCCATGACAGGATATATGATTTATAGATAAAAAAGTGTCCTATGTCCTTCCTAGTTGAAAATTCCCTTCTTAAATTTCATCAAGATCAGATTAGCCATTTAGCCTTGAAAATGTAACAGACAGAGAGACAGAGTTACTTTTGCATTTATAATATTAGTATAGAATAGTGCAGATCATACACAAACTGACTGCAAGAGACATGAAGCCTCAGCAACTGATATAGCGTAAATAATTTAATGTGTATGACATTGTTGGTTCCCAAAGGATTGTTCCACCTCATACATAAATGATTTTTGAATTGCCACATATTCCACCTCTATCATGGAATACGAAAAATGGAATGTCCAAGTGTTGTTCATATAATCAAAAACAATTCTTGAAAACATCTGCTTCTACTGGGACTTGAACCTGGGACCGCACTGGAAACTTCAAAAACTAGGCACCTTAACAACTTTAAAAAAAATGGCATTTGGCCTTATAACCACTCAGCCAGCAACTTTGTTCCATGATTGTGTGTATGGAATATTTTAGTGTTATTTACAAGCATAATTGAAAGGACAACTCAGGATGGACACAAACCACCCATGCCCCAGGGCAGACTCAAACTAATGACCCCTGCAGCACAAAGCCAGCATGCTAACCCCACACTACTGGGGCTGTAAAACCACTGAGCCACATGCTCGCTTTACCATAGATCAGCTCAGAGGCTTATACATGATTTGTGTCTATTACAGTTCAGTTAGTTTTTCATTATTCCATAATAAAATATATTATTTATACATAAAAAAGTATCTTGTGTCCTTCTTTTTGGTAAATAGCATCTTCCTGTAAAATTTTATTGAGATGAGATTAGCTGTTCAGCCCTGAAAACATAAAAGACAGAAAGACAGAGAGAGAGTTTATAATGTTAGTATAGATTACAGTTTTCTGTTGACATAAATGTGTATATTTTATGGTTCATGACCCTAAAAATAATAATATATTTTAGAAACAAAATAAGACAAAAAATACTTTTAGCAAACTATAGTAGTGAGACTTTGCTCATGTATAAAATCTATCATCATTCCCATAAGTTCATATGAACTGTTACATCCCAGATAGTTATAGCAGTTTTTTGTTGTTGTAATTTTCAATAGCATGGAATGTAGATCACATTTTATTAGAAAGGACGATTTTCTGGCCTAACCCTACTGTGAAATCTTCATGGATGAATTATTAGTTTCAGAATTGTATCTAAAATATGATCTCATTTATATTTATCATTTCACAGATATTTTTTACTGAACTTCATGCAAGTGTTCGATTTTTTCCTTGCTGGTTAATATATAGATGTGTCATGATACTCAGAATTCTTTTTTTTTTTCAGTGAACTCAACAATTGTCCAGTATCTACTGAAAAGTATTTATGGAATGCTATTAATTGGATGTGCAATATTGATAGCATTAATATTGTACAGCATTTCTCGAAGAAATTGCGAAAGAAATGTTATCAACCCACGAGGGAGAAGGCATCATGGCTAGTAGGTTTTAGGTACTATAACATTCAAATTACAGAAAAATGTATTTACTAGACATTTCTCTCTAAATTATGTTCCTAATTTGGATAATTTTACTTTTTAATTCTTAATAATTTTGTTATCACAATACTTATAATTTCAGCCAATAGTGTGATACCTTTTCGTAAGTAAATAACATAGCCAGGCATTGTTTCTGATTCTTTGCATAATCCTTTTACTGTGCATAATCTGTAACACACAGAAATTAATAACATGGTACTAAACAATTACTTCATATCTTTTACAGTTATTGTCTCATTGTACACTGTTTTCAAATTCTGAAAAGAATAGCTGAATTTTAATCTATTATACATCAAATTTTATGGAGCAAAAATATTATAAAAATTAGTTGTTTTACCTACAACTAATCACTTAATATATTATTCATTTTATCTGCACTTTATTTAACTGTACTGTTTTTGCATTAAATTGTTCACAAATATGAGGATAAATAAGGTAATCATTTATTTTAATTGGTTATGGAGATAAAATAATTGATAAAGTTTCAATGCATAAATCCTTCATTTTATGCTAATAGTGATGAGTAGCTTCAAGCAAAGCATTCATCATATGTAATAACAGAACACTATTAATTTCTATTCCTACCTTCCACAATCTGCAATCAGAAAGTTTTATATTTTTCTGCCCTTGTTGAAATTTCCTAATCATCACTTTTTATTGATTAACACCCAAAGGAAAACAGCAATGTTTATGTCTGTCAGATATCTCTCATAAAATTTCAGACTTTAGTTGATCATACTATTGTTGTGTGTTTTGGTCTTACTCAGATCCTGCAACAACATCGCCAAATATTGCATTTAAAATTTTGTGAAAATGCATTCTATGTGTTCCAAAATAAATGGGGGATCAATTTTTCTGCACCCTAGCATGTGTGGAGTATAGATTTTTACAATAAACCAAGTATATAACTATAAAATTGCTTTCAATTTTTTTTCACTGGAAAATAAAGAGGTGGGCAGCTGTCAGAGTTGCAAGTTTTATACCATGTTTGTAGAACACCTATCTCAAAAACTGCATTGATAAATAATTATGACTTTGGAGATAAGTTAAATGTTCTTTGTAAATGTCTATAAATTTTTTAATTTGTTAAGTTATAAATTGATATGGAGTACCTATCATATAATTAGGTCAGTGTCAAAAGTACCAATAAAACTGGATTGTGTTCCAAAAAATTTTAGTGTCAAGCAGATAGAACTAAAGACCATTACATAGTTCTGAGTGACCATATATTCTAAAAATATCAAAGAATGTAGGTAATTGAGTCTCTAATTGAATTAGAAGAAAGCAAAACAAGGATTAGTACCTGGAAGTATTTGTTGAAAACTCTTTATCACTTTTCTAAACCCTGTGCTCTCACTAAAGTGTTTCCAGATCTCCTTTGTGTTGCTGATTCCACTACCCTTTTGGTTAAAACCCTGTACATTTACATTCTCACTTATTAACATTGCTTCATAAACAATAGATGAAGATGACAAGATGTTTATTTTGTAAGCAAGCTTCAACTAAGAATAAGTTATAAGATAGTTTACACATTTTTATTTTTTACAGTATAAACAAAATAAATTTTGATTGAAAGATTAATATGTTAGCCACTAATACAGAAAGGAAAAAAATATACTTTACATTCATAATGTTATTACCAGAATTATTGTGTAAAACTAAAGTAAAGAGACTTTTAATATATCATGCTGTGCCAGTAAAGACTTCAAAAAATAACATAATCATTGTCATTTGCCAAGCAGGCAAGTCCAGCCAATGGGCTGCTTCATGGTATGCATGTCCTCAGTCAATGGGTTCATTTCATGGTACAGACTTTGCCTTTGACCACAAGGGCAAAAACAAGTTGGTAATATAGCCATATTGTTTATACAATTTTTGGAGAGCTAGTGAACATCGCTAGAGTTGTATCATCTCATGATAGAATTTCATTTAACTGCCTTCATGTAAGGGTAAGTTTACGTTACTTATACCAGTTTTAGATTGTTTTTGGGCCTAGTGTAAATATTAAAAGTCTCTAGTTTGCTTGTTGTAATGATTGCTTTACTTTAAGTGTCATCTATTACCTTGTTATAACTGAATAAGTTTTCCAGAAATGAGAAGGGGGAATAATTTATACCCTTAACATAGTAAATCAGTGAAAGAAACATTAACTTGATAATAAAGTAATGATACAAAACAAAATCTATATCATAGAAAATAAAAGTTGTAAAAATAAATCGAACAAAACCTGCCACAAATGTTTCCACTAAGAATAAGGGATTAGAGAAGCATTTTAAAGCAGCATTTGTATAGTATATTTTTTTTATAAAGTCAGTAGAGCAATTTTAATGTCTATGTGCTCCACATGATGTAAGCATGCAGAGAACAGACAATCGAAAGATAGAAAATAAAGTCATTTAAATAGATAAACCAGATTTAACAATGGCAATAAGTTGTCAGCTCAGGGAACACATCCTGAAGAAAAATGGAGACCGTAAATAAAGAAATATGTCCATTTTTTAAATAAAATAGTTAAGAAGCAGAAATAAATAATTGGAAGGTAGCTAAAATCAAACATAATAATAATAGAATATCAGCTTATGTTAAAATTCAGATTAAAGGGTAAAAAAATGGATTTTCATATCTAAATTCAAAGATGACCTCACATATATGTCACTGACAGTGACTGATGTAATGGGTCATTTGCCAGAATATGATTAAGGAAGGGGAATTTGTGAAAAGTAAGATAGCTATCAGAAGGTAGAGCAGACAATTCTTAGAAAACAGAGCAAGTTTCATTAAAAGTCATAATATGTTATAAGAAATAAGATTTTAGGGGCACACCAAGTGAGCTGAAATGGGATTAAAATTAAAACGTAAAAATGGAAAAGTAAAGATTGCACTCAAATTAAAACAGCCACAAAGCTGAGACTCTTGCCAAATTGAAAATTAAAAGAAACATGATGATATAAAAATCTTTGAGAATAACTTAATAGGTACTTTTAAAGTTATAGACAAATTATTAAAATATACAACCCCTAACTCTCAGAAAGAAATAACTAATAAACAACAAAATTTAAGACTGAGACTTCCATAACATAATGTTCTCAAAATAAAAGGGTCTACAAAATGGTAGAATTTCAGGAAGACTGGACCTAAAATAAATATTGGGAATTTTGTTTCCACGCTGGAAGACTTTGAATAGGGATGCCATCATGTCTTTTTTACGCCAGTTTGAAGGAAGCACAGGCTGTGACGTTTGTCTTTGTGGTCAGGTAGAAATAGGAACTGGACTTGTATAACTCACAGACATGTAGTTTTAGAACTTAAACATTTTACGGCATGATGGCAATTTTCGGACTCTAAAAACATTCCGTTTGATTCCAACTTAGAAATTTCACCAATGTAGCTCCACTGAAAAACTTTTGATTTATTTTAGAAATGGGATAAACTTTAATGATGCCTTTTGTAGTATATTGTTGAATTCTGGAAAGTATGATGGAGTGAACACAAAGTCGTGTTTGGTGTTTACCCACATTGTTCGGAAAGGATTTCAAAACATCTGATGCCAGTATTAGAACATTGTATTGTCTGATACCAGTTTAGAGACAGGAAATTTGAAGAATAAATTGAATGACTCTCAACAATTGACTTTTTATTTTGTGATATAACTAGGATCATTATCTGTTAAGGTAGAAGCATTGTCAGACTGACAACTGTGTAAAGATTCTTGCATGTTTCTTGTATTCAGTATCAGATAATGATATATATTGAAAACCATGGTTACAGCTAATGTAAGCACTGTATGAATCCCAGTAACAATTTGACATTGCAAATTGCATTGTTAGTTGCTAATTTTGTATAATTTGTCAGTCAGTTTTTGGAAGAAAAATCTGTCCAGTGCCTTTTTTTTTGGTCAGCAGTTTTACTTTTTTTGTGAATATAGTACCTCGATCCATGTCCTCCTATCAGTACAAAGTACGAAGCGCTGTGCTACACTTTTGAGTTGTATTTAGCTTGCAGTAGCTACTCTAGCATAATGATTTTGACACATAGATTTGTTAATTCTTCCAACAATCCTTATTTCCCTTCCATATACACACATGCATCACAGCCTGTGCCAGTTGATCCTCTGGTCTCTACCATGGAAGGGGACAATTTGTGTATTTGCTGCATTAATTTTAATTCTCCATTTGTTACAGATGATTCTGAGTATGCCTTAAATTGCATTTTTATTTGTGAGACAACATTTTTCTGTCACTTTCTGCCTGACCTGAATGACTTGTCATAAGTGAATAGAGCTACTCCCTGCCTGAGCTACTGGGAGGTTGGATGATGTTGTGTACATCATTATTATTATTATTATTATTATTATTACTCTGCAATTCACTAAAAGAGTGTAGTGGAGGGTGTATTGCACCTATCCCAAAGGGTAATGGTTTGGAAGGGATATACGGGATATGGCAGGAGGTGCCCAAGGGCCATTGTGAGGATGTAATGAAGTGGCAATATATCAGATCCCTGCCGTATGTGTATGTGTAAGTGGAATCAAACCAAGAGTGTATTTCCCAGCATACAGTACTCCAAATCTTCATGAAATGAAGTTGCACAGCTTTTTGGTTGTTGTTTCAGGGAACACTAAGTTGTTTAGTTTTCCTCACAGTTCATCATTCCAGGTGGTGTCAAAGATCATCTGTGTGTCTATGAATGTTACAAATATTGTTTGTCTTGTTGCGTGTTACTCTTCTACCACTGCTACAAAACGAAGACTTTTAATATTGATGCTGATTCTGTGGCAGTGTCCAGCTTCATTGTTACCAATTTCATAGTCAGTGACACTAAAATCGAAACTATGAAGCCTCAATTAACAATGATAGTGTAAGATGTAAGTATACAGAAAATCAACTTTATTTATTAAGTATTAGTTCAAAAATATTATTTTTAATGAAATAAAAATGCAAAAAGGCTGCTGTTAGTCACGTGATACGAAACACCAATTAGAGCGCATGACATCACAT
The DNA here is from genome assembly GCA_031002005.1 of Vandiemenella viatica. Taxonomy (NCBI): domain Eukaryota; kingdom Metazoa; phylum Arthropoda; class Insecta; order Orthoptera; family Morabidae; genus Vandiemenella; species Vandiemenella viatica. Next base: position 43,489,694 of record CM061921.1, on the reverse strand, counting down.
AGCAGCATGTGCCAGTGTTACTGTCTGTTTACAAACCGTGCTTCATATATTTAAGGTATTAAACATTTCAGCGCTGGTTATAAATAAATTAAACTACATATACTTGAAATTAAAGTTGGATTGACTAAGGCAAATAGCTCCAATTTTTAAAAAATTGATGTGATGATGCTGGGAAAGTTTTTGCATCCAACAGAGATTTCTGTCCAGCTGAATTCCAGAATGTCAATGTAAGTAAATCTATGCTGTTAGTCATATTATCATATTATGAAAAAATGTTAGAACTTAAGAGCGTGTGTATGAATGACGCATTTTAGTCAGTGGATCTACATTTTGAGTAGGGTCTAATAATTTCGAATGTTTCATTTTAATATTTTTTAAAAGTTTTTGCATTGTTGCATTGGAGAAGCTTGTGCAGTTGCTAAGCATTAGTGTAATTACTAATTAAAAATTTATTGACTGATTTCTTCAAGTTTTTATTGGTGCGACGGCAAAAGGTCTTTTTACATTTTTTTAAATGTTTTGACGAATGAAAAGTATAAAGTTTTTGCTTTCTGTTCTACACAATTTTCTATTGTTGGAAATTTATTTTGTATGTATTTTCCTAAAGAAATAATCTATCTTCTTATACAGTTCAAACTATTTTTCGGTATTCATTGAAGCTTGTGTACCAAAATGTAAAACAAACATAGTCTTCAGCCACTTTTTATAAAGTGTTGCGAACATGCAGGATTAAAACATTCATAAAAGATTTTAGAAACACCACAGATAGTTATTTGCAAAAGGAAATAGTTCATTTTCAATTTCACAATATGAGTTTAGAACAGTAGAATCAACTCAAGACAGCGATCAGTACATGTATAAACATTACGATTAGTATAATTGTTAACAGAGGGAAGGTAACTGGTAAATTTCTGGATTTGTCTTATCACTATTGATATGGAATATATAATAAAAGCCTTCTTTTAAAGCTGCATGCCTTCAGTGTCAGGAATGTACTTGTAACTCTGAACCCACTGAATAATACTCTATGTAATTTTGTATATCGTTTGGCAATTGTAACAATAAACATTTTTCACTCATTTAAAACAAACAATGTATTAATTTATTTCTAGATAAAAATTTAAGTTTTTTATAGAACAAAATATTGAGGTTCATAGCATATCAATCATAGTGAAATGTTAAGTCAAATCTTACAATAATGTGGTCTTCACAAAATATATTGAAGATTTTGTATACAAGTATGCTGGGTCACATTGTACAAACTTTAGCCACTTTCTTCTACATATCTTCCATGTGTATTATAAATATTTTATTTACACACTGAGGCACTAAATGCCACTACTAAACCGTGGAAATGATTTTATCCATGAAATAAGCAAACAGCCCATTTGTTTACCCCCGCACAACCATAGATGTGATGCCACAAGAGACGAAATGACAGCTGCGAAAATTTTAGCTTCAATATTCAAGTCAACATATAAAAATGCATTTTTTTGCATTTTACCGTTTTTTTTTCGAGAAATGTTTTTGGTTCCAGTAGAGGCCTACAACACTTACAACTTTCCCAAAATTAGTCAAGTACCCCATTGTGAGTAGATGTGGATTCTCCTTGCAATAACATTTTCCATGAGCTTTATGAAAGCATTTAGCAGACTAATAGGTATACAGTCTGCAGTATATAGTCTATATAGTAGCTGGTTGAATAGTCATGGAAAACATTTAATAGTTGTTTCAAAGTAGCATTTATTATTTAATCCGCACCAAGGGCGCTATTTTCAAGAAATTAAATGCTTACTCTGAATTCTTTGGGGGACAAGGAGAATTTATAGACAAAAAATGCAGTTAACAGCTGTAAGCCATTCCGAACCCTAGATACATGTTGTGGCCTGTGCCAACCCCTCCATCATCCTACTGCTCCTTACCTAAACTAGTGCACCTGTTCCTTGGGTCGACATATTGATGAACCACTAAGCTATGTTACTGTTCGGCTAAATTAACAAATGGATTTATTAATGGCGTGCTTCACCTGGAGGTCATGTACACTCTCCATTTCCCTCCCATAACTTGCTCTGCTGCTACTGGTACTTGGTGGTGAATTCATTATTGCGCCGAGCTCACAAGAAATTTACTTGCATTATTATCGGACAAGAACATGCTTGATTACTGCCAAACTGTTACCTCACTGAGCCAGTGTGCAGCAACTTAGCATTCTGAGCCACATGAACAGATTATAAATCCCTAAATAATTACTGTATTAAAAATACAAAATATTTTTGAATAAAAATCCATCTTCTAACAGCTGTTTTTATAGTTAACTTTCATCTATCAGAGTCGTTTCGCCCTTCTGGAGTGGGGTATCATCAGTGGCTATAAATAACATAATTTTATGTTTATATTTATGTATGCGATTAAGTACAATAATTATATACATATATTCATATTGTAATACTGTAATGTCTGTAGGTTCAGTCTGCTACAGTTATTCTATATATTGTTTTTGTAGTATCTGTGTTCAAACATAAATTCACATCTTAATACTAAATTTTCTGTATGGTTTCAAGCTTTATGCACATAAACTCTACTTGTAAAAATTATGGCGGCTAGCACATGTCAGTCCAGAACAGTACCTTCCGCATTTTTCTTAACCATTGTTTCTTCCTACAGCTTAGCATTATTTCCTTTTATACTGCTCACTTCACTCTATTTATATAATTTGCTGTTAAATTGCACTTTTAACAAAACCAAACTAGTTCTAGTGTCCACAGCGATGTGTTCGTTTTGTATGTACAGTTGTGCCAACCTATTTCTGTTGATTATTACTTTGTTCACTCTATGTTAAATTACATCTTTTGTTTTTGGGATTATCTTAACTATTATTTGTGTTTGACTGTGTTGGTTTTAATGTGTTGTGGTTTTTTCAGTTACTTTGTATAATATTTTGTTCATTAAATATGTGAATTAATTTAGCACCAATTTTCCCTGTGCAATGGCTTTGTGAATTTGATAACTTTCTTGCACGGTTAATAATTATTTCCTGTACCTGTAGATTTTCAGAATTTTCATATCTGTTTGTATAGTTGCGGGTGGGTGATTGTTATCTAATAAATGCTCTGGTGTGTTCTTTGTACCTAGTGTTGAAGTTCCTAGCTGTTTGACATATATATATTGCTTGGCATTGTTGGCAAGTCAGTTGGTATATTCCCAACTGTTGGAATTGGTCATTTTCAGTGTTGGTTTTTAGATGGTTATGTATTGTGTTATTTGTTCTAAGTGCTATTTGAATACCTTGTTTTTTGAATATGTTGATTATCCTGTGTGTATGTTTGTTGATGTATGACATTGTGTATCATTGCTTATTAGATTGGTTCTGGATACTGGTGTGTACTGTGTTGAGTGGTATCTGTTTGTGTACTTTGTTCATGATTTTATTATTTAGTTGTGTAATTAATTTTTTGGTGTAACCATTATTCTTAGCAATTTGTACAATTGTTTTATATTCTGTGATGTACTCATTTTTAGCTAGTGGTATTTTGTTAAATCTGTGTAGCATATGTCTGAGTGCTGCCTGTTTATAGTGTTGAGGATGGTTGGATGTAATGTGTATTATGGTAACAGTGCATGTGGGTTTCTGTAAATGTTGAATGTATGTAATTGATCTTTCCTGTTAACTATTATGTGAAGGAAGTTTAGCTTATTATTTCTCTCCATCTCTATTGTAAATTTAAAATTATTATGAGGGTTATTTATTTCACTGAGAGATATTTTATTGTGATTCATCTATGAGACAAAGAATGTCATCTACATACCTATACCAATAAATTATGTTATATTTTGTTTGTCTCAGAATGTGGTGTTCTAAATGATCCATAAAAAAGTCTGCTATGATACCTGATACTGGGGATCCCATGGGTAGTCCTTCATGTTGAATGTAGTATTTATTATTAAATTGGAAGTAGTTTTGTGATGTGATGAGCTTTAGTATTCCTACTGTATCTTTGATGTGAGTTATATTAACTTTGTAATGTTTTTAAAGATTATTCTGACCAGTGATTAACTTCAGGAATGCACCTACATACCAGCTAAGCAGGTTCAGAAATGATTTCCATACCATTATGACAGAAAAATCAAGAACACTACACAGTTAATACACAACATAGAGACAATACAGATACCACACACCACAAAGCTCATATCATTCGATGTAGTTAACATGTTCTCGGTCATCCAAATCAGTGAAACAATTGATATCATACAGAATAATCTTTTGAGGGTTGAGGACTAAGTTTAATTTTTTTTATATAAGCCGGTGTGCAAAACTTAAGGACTACATATATAAGGTAACATAAGATATTAGCTACACCGTGGAAATGAATGAAAGTGCGGAAGCATGTTGGCAGAGGTTTCCCACATATCCACAGATAGCTGGAAGTGATATGTTGCGCCAAATGTATCTGGCCCTGCTGCATAAGGTAATTGAAGGAACGGGTCAAGAGGGTGTGGATCAATTAGCGAGGCATTATGGTGCATTGTGGTGGAGTTTATCACTAAAACATGCATCAGAGAAGACATGTGGATAACTTCACATGGGAAAGAATCATCAGAAAAATAGAATGGCGTAGTATGATGTGTATAACCTCAGGAGTTTGGTATTGCTCACAGCATTGTTTAGAGTGCATGGGGAGCATTCCAAGCCACAGGTACTACTATCAAAAGAAGAGGAGGTGGTCTACCTTATTCAACTATGGTAGCAGATGACAACCACATTGTACAACACAGAATAAAGGATCCACATAAAACAGCAGGTATAATTGTAATCACATTTAACAGGACTGCAGGACAAGCAGTCTCATGCACTACAATGGCACGGTGAGTACATGGGGTCAGTCAATTTTCCCGACAACAGTTACATTGTGTACCATTGACATCAGCATATCAGCATCAGTGTTTTCGATGGTTGTAAGAGCGATCAGGTCTGGACTGTTGAAGAGTGGGGTCGCATGCTCTTCTCAGATGATTGCAGATTCATTTTGAGTAGCGATTCTGGACATACCCTCACCTGGCGAGAAATGGGAAAATGTAATGCACCAAGGAATATTGTCAAATATGATCATTTAGGTGGCGCAAGTATTATGATGTGAGGAGGTATAATGTTGCATGGATGTTGTGACCTCCAAATCTTTGAATACAGTTCACTCACTGGTCAGGGTTACTGTGATGCTGTAACCCTCCCACATGTGTGTCTTTTCTGGAATGCATTCAGCACTGGCTTTATTTCAATGGATGACAATATCTGACAGCACCAAACAGTACAAATGGAGAAGCTCTTGGTATGAGAGGATATTTGGGGAATAGCTGGCCTTCCAATTCTCCCAACTCAGATCCCACAAGTGGGATATATTTAAGAGACAGATTACAGCACGTATGACAGGGTACCCAAACAAACCAGAATTATTTCTTAAAAGATATATATTTTTTATAAAAAAAACCTAATCCCCTTTAAATTCCATTACAACTACTAAATTTGTTCCACTGGTGCATCCACTGTTCGAAACATTTTCTGTAGTCATCTTTAGAAATGGCTGACAGTTTCTCCCTCATTTTTTTATTGACTTCTTCAATGTTGACAAATCGGTGTCCTTTCATACTCCTTTTCATGTGTGGAAATAAGAAAAAGTCGTAGGGAGTAGGCCAGGTGAGTAAGGTGCATGGGGTGGCAGAACCAGGCCATTTTTAGCCAAAAATGCTAACAGTGACAGCTGTGTGTGCAGGTGCATTGTCGTGGTGGAAGAACCAGCCCCCTATCAGCTACAAATATTTTTTGGTGAACACTGTTGCGTAATCTACTTAAAACTTCCAAATAAAAGGTTTGATTGACGGTCTGATGTGGGAGAATAAACTTTGAATGAACTACACCCTTGGCATTATAAAAGCAAATGAGCATTGTTTTGATGTTTGATTTGACTTGACATTCTTTGGGATGGGGGGACGATGACGTATTCCATTGGCTTTACTGTTGCTTTGTTTGTTGGTCATAACCATTGCACCATTACTCATCACTAGTAATTGACCTTTGACAGATAACCTGGATCAATTTCAAGCTGTTGTTTCAAAGCATGTCATGTTTTAACTCCACATTCTTTTTGATTGTCATTCATAGCCCAAAGAACAAACTTAACAGCAACAGGGGCGTAGCTACTATGGGGCTAGGCGGTGCAGTGCACCGGGGCCCTCACGCTCAGGGGGCCCCCAAGCATACCTCAAGGGGCCCCAAAGCGCACCTCTAGGGGCCTTCAAGCGCAGTTTAGAGGGCCCCACGAGCCTTCACGGCAAACTGGCGACCTTTGTCGCCTAAGGGGCCCATGAGAGTACAAGAGCCCCTCACTAAGGGCCCTCGCTGTGCTCAGGGGGGCCCCAACCACTGCTCAGGGGCCCCTAAAGAATAATTCAAGGGCCCCCATCCTCAGTTCAGGGGGTCCCTACCAGCACACAAAGCAAAAAAAAGGTCGCCCGTCTGGCCTGAGGGCCCAAAATAAATGTTTTGCACCGGGGCCCTTGTTGACCTAGCTACGCCACTGAACAGCAACCCTTTTCATTTCCAAATATTCAGTTAAAATTCGCTGAACCTAGCTCCAAGATAACTCACTAATCTTTAATAGTTGATCAATTGTCTGTCAACGGTCTGAGAGCACAAGCTCTCGAATTATTTCAACATTCTCATCGATTTGGGCAGTTGATGGACTTCGAGATTTGTAATCAGTCGGCATGTCACCATTTTATAACCGAGCAAACCACACATACACCTGAGTTTATCCCATAGCATCATCTTTGTCAGCCGTTTTCAACATTAAAATAGTTTCAGCAGCATTTTTACTGAGTAGAAAACAAAATTTTACAATTGCACGTTGTTCACTTAAACTTGGCATCATCAAAAATTAAACAATAACAAAACAGCACTAGCAAAAACAATCATTGCAGATTAACAGAACAAGCCACTTCAAAAATACAGGTAGCACTGAACAAGCAATGATTTGCGCTATAAATGCCTAGTGGCAGAAACGCTTACTACACAAGTTTCCCCCACAGCAATGCTATTCCAGTTATTTATGGGTACACTCTCGTATATATGCACCAATGGCCTTTCAGTAGCTGTCAACCATGCTGGTGAAGGAATAGAATCCTCTACCACAAGAACCCCTTACTGACTTTGTCTCCAGCATGGTAGATGTTGCAGAGAATGCATTACTGTATGTGGTGATCACACACCCTTTTAAAAAATATGTCCAATTTTTTTATAACATCCATGGAACATTATGATTCATGGTGACTTCAGTGTAACTTGTTGTCTCTGTATAAAGGTGTCATTTCTGTTTGCCTTATCATATATTTCTTTCAGTTGCTTACTGTAGCATATTGCCGTAGTTCTTTTCAAGTTTCATTGGACAAAATTACTTGGCAGTGACACAGTTTGTGAAATTTACTTTCGTCCTTAAGTTTTTCACCCCAGTGTATATTAAATACTGATTGAGTCAATGCCCAATAAAGAATTTAAGTATTTTTCCTTGCAAGTTTGGCCAAATAATGAATTCACCACCAGGCTCTAAGAAAACTTACATATTGAACCTCCCATAGTGCTGGTTCTGGAAAGAGGCTCTAAGAGTTGTACTTTGTTCTACTGCAATAATATAATTAAATAGCAGTATAGAATGATTAATTACGAGTAACAGCATGTTTTAATTTATTTTATGATAAAATTTATGTAAGGTAACACAGGATATATTTTAGCTCATGACTTGGGGCTTCGTTCACCCAGATAAATGTTTCTCTTGAGAGAGTATACTTTTAAATTGACGTACATGTCAAAATTGTTGATTTGATTTGTTGTTATCATAGGAGAATTTAACCCTTTGACTGCTGACAGCGGATCGTCTACCTGCCGCGCTGAGGCCGGCTACCTGTGCTAAGTGATTATTCCTGGGGACGGAGCGGCCCGCGCTGCCCCAACCGCCCAGTGCTGAACATTTCTGGCGTGACCTCTCACGGCTGATACACAATAAATACTCTCTCTACATAGTTTCTCTGCAAAATAATTACTGCCGAATCAAACAATCATTAACCTTATTTTTCGTCACTAATAATTACATCTTGCTTGTAATTTTTACTACATTTTCGCAGCTTATGTCGAAAGCATCGTGATTGTTAAATTTGCCTTATTAGTTTACTGTTCTTTCTGCATACCCATTTATAAAAACTGCAATTTTCTATATGTTCCTTACTGTATCGGAGTGTTTTTGTTGTTCGTTAGATTCGAAGAAGATGCTAGAAATATTTTACTTCCACACTTACATACTGCGTTCAGACCACGACTGTTAACTTGGAGATATTCGAACTTATACAGAAAGTTAAAGGCATCCGATTTTTCCTCGTGGTATTCACGAATATAAAAAGACACCTGAAAATGATAATTGCACAAGCATCCTCCCCCACACACCGAAATTTGGCTTGCGGAATATTTTTGTAGATGTAGATTCCCAAAATATCTCGATGTTGACTGAATGTTTGCTGCGCTTTGTAATTACCCAATTATACATAATTTTGTTTCTTTGATGAAATTTGTTCCACATAAGTACTCAACAGATTTTTCAACATTTCAAAGCTGTGAAGTGTCTGTCCATTATTACGCGAGTTGAAATAGGGCAGGGGGTGGGGGTGGGGGCGGTGTTGGGAGAAATCTCACGAAACCTCACCAAAGTAACAAAAAGCGGTATCTGGACATAAGTTCACCAAGAATTGCGGTATTTAGAAGAACATCTCTGGTCCAATATTAGCTAATTTTCAATTTTTTTCACACGATGCATCAGAAGACAAATAGCTATGAAACAAAAAATTTCATCATATTCAGTATCTTTCCACTTTGATATTCAAGAATGCACTGATTCTGGAATATTCTCCATAGTGGTTATATAAAACCAATTCTTTTCATCAGCTATATATTTCATCAGTTCTTCTGTAAAAAAATAACATGAAAACTGATAGAATATTTGGCACATTCCCTATTTGACACACATGTCCTGACAGCGTATCATCAAATGCGTGACTAACTGGATGAAAATCATTTTCTTTCCAGTCAGATTTATCACTAAGACGTAATTTCTTCGTAAGCGTTTTACTATCACTTTCTGATTTTTCAGATTAAGAACAACTAACATCTCTTGTTGAAACATGAGACTGCATTGTCACCCCTGCTGACGAGTATGGTTTATGACTACAGCCTTCCGATTCTGTGGAAAAGCTATCACTTCCATCAAAATCTAGTAGTTCATCCTCGGTGTCACTCCTCGTAAGAATCTCCATGATTTCTTCCTCAATGCACCCATGACGTCTTGCCATTTTCTTCATAAAATGCAGGACACAAAGAAGACTGATGTAATTTCTGTTGAATAGTGAACTGTAGAGCAACGCCTAGGCTCCCTACAGATAAAACATTCGGACGATAATCTAGCGACCAGAACTGCAAGAGGCTATTGAGAAATGGGTCGTGAAGTCCGCTGTACGACTCAGGTAGCGGCGCGTCTATATTCGTCATCAGCACACAGGTAGCGGCAGGCGGGTGCGGCCTAACTCGTCAACAGCACTCAGGGGAAAACCGGCGGCTGCGTCTAAACTCGTCATTAGCACTCGGGGCCAGCAGGCAGCATGACGTGTATACACGTCAACAGCAGTCAAAGGGTTAATATGAAATTAATCCTAACTTCCACAGCATTGTTCTTTATTAAATGTGTAGTCTCCTACACAGGTTACAGCCTGTCACAGCGCTAAATCCACAGTGCAGATGCATCTGGAGGTGAGAGGGACATGACACCGTGGCATTATGAAGTTCTGTTGCTAATAAAACTCAATTTCAAAATAGGTTGAGAGCACCTGCATGCGATTTATCAGCCTGACAGCACCAGAAAAAGCTGTGCAGCATGGGAGATGATGCACATGCCTGCGAAGTGTAGGGTGCTTGGCAAGCTGCCAGTATGTCATAAATAAGGCCTTTTGCAGGGTCAGATCCAGGATTTTGATTTGGGAGGGGCTTGAGCAGACTTTGGTTTGGGAGGGGGGGCCTTGAGTCGAACAAAAGGTAGTATTTATAGTATCCTTGGGCCTCAAATCCGTAGAGCTAAAAAAAAACAGTCTCCAAAATGTTTGAGATGGATCCTAGAAACTTGGGGGGGGGGGCCTTGAGCCCAATAGTCTCCTCCCCCCTTCCCTGTTCGCCCCTGGCCTTTTGTTACCCTTACCAAGCTAAAACATATGTTAGTGATCATGATACTGTTGATGTAAGGAACTTGTCTCCCTAAATTGTGTAGGTGAGTGGATTTCTATTTTTAAGCAATTGCGTAAGATTCTAGAGGGGTTCCAAAAAGGTATCATATTCTCTCACACTTTACATATTTGTTGTTTCCTTAATATATGTTAGGCCCGTGTTCTTAAACATTCTTATAGCTACATATTGGTGAAAATATGAGCAAATTTTTGAGAACCATCTGTTGTGAACATGAAAACCAATTTAGACAGAGTTTCCATCATTAAAAATAATATACGAGTATAATTACAAATACCAATTACCACAGCATCTGCTGCTGATTCTTACTTGGAAATTTGTCCTACTTGAGAGCAGTATTGTTTCTGACAGCTTGAGCAGTTCATTTACATCCATTTGTTTTCTCTGTTTGGCTTTATTGTTAGTGTGGCTGAAAGCATTGCTTCATAATACAGGAAGTCAAAGGAATTACCAATGATATTGATAACTTTATAAATAAGAGATGGCTATACCTATTTGTTTGACACCCAAACTGAGAAACTCATTGATTTTAATATCAGGAAACAAGTGTGACCTTAGAAGCCAATAGATTACATTTTACATCATTTTTACAGCATAAAGTGCATGCGATTATATATCTTTCAACAACAGATCCCCATTGACATAAAAGAAAATTTTATTTTTTTCAGCTAATGCTCAAAATATTAAAAATACTCAAAACCATTCAATCTCCCTTAAGTAGTGGCTTGTGCAGTAAGACTTTCCTTTGAGTCTTATTTCACAAAGAAAAGTTGTATAGCATATTTCTCATATCAGATGATTTATCAGGCTGAATTGCAAAGTTTTGTCGTGGCCTTGGCCTCTTCATTTCATATCAACAATCGCAAAGAACTATACCGGTACCTTAGTTTAGAGATTGTTAGTGGATGGTGAACCTAATATTTCATGGACAACGAAGATGTAAGGCCTGCCCAATTTTAATCCTTTTTTGTCATTTACAGAAGAACTATTTAGGGTACTTGAAAAAAAAAAAGACTTAATTGTAACCACTTTAATTTTTGTTTTTTTTTTTAAATTTTCATCTGTTCATGACATCTTATATATTGTACGTCTAATTTTCAAAACATATAACACTCAAGTACAATGGCTACTCTTCACTGCTAGAGGCTATGAAACCAGGCTATAAATACTTTTTGTCATAAATGATATTGACTAAAATTTTGGCAAAAGTTTTGCCTACTGGGCAATAATTTAATAGAACTACCACCAATATGTAGGCAACCAGTAGATGAATACTGTGTTAGACTATCACCATTTTCTAGATGTGATAAGGGAAAGTATTATCTGAGAACTTTTTGTGCTCTTATGACTGCAAAATCTCTGTAGTGTTCAAATAAAAATTCTAAGCAACTGTTTATTTTTAATTTTACTTTTACAAATAATTTTTTTATTGCGTGTCACTTTAGATGATGATAAACATTCAACTTCAACACATTGTGTTCTATCCTTCAGGAAAGTGTCAACCCATTTGCTTATTAGTATTGACATGTTATAGCCATGAAGTTTTATAAGTAACCCCAGTGTAAAAATAGTTTATTTTATTTTTAAAAAATCTATTAATACTAAGTAAGACTAAGATTGTGAATCTACCATAAGGCACAGGTCATGGATTAAAAGTGAAAATTATGTCTTGCAGCACTGGTCTTTTTTAAATCAGTGCTAACTACATGACATTATATGTTCTACAATCCTGCAAACAAAATTTGACATATAATTTAAGAGATAATTTATACTACAGCACTTAAACACTGGAGTTACAATAGCTGTCTTCCAATCAACTGGTGTGTTTACTTACACCAAGGAGGTGAAATATAGCTTCATCAAATAAGGTGCAATTTCTATATCATACCCATTAAAGAATCAAGTAGAAATACCATATAGTCTGGAAGCCTTATGACTTTTTACTTTCATAACCATTTTGGTTACTGTGCCAATGTTAAGAATGAGATTTTTTATACTTTTGTAAGTGTGAACAATATATGTTATGTCCTCTGCAACATTTTCTGTTGGAAAACACATCTTAGAAACAATATTAAAAAATTTTGCTTTTCCTCTGATTTTCTGTTACCTCCACATTAATCAGTGATGGTATAAACTTAGAAGAATATTGTACCACTTAAATACATTCCTTTAAGAAAGTACCAGGAATTGATCATTTAAAAAGTCCACTTAAAGTGATTGTCAAAATTCTTCTTGTCGTGAAGTTCACACAATTGTCCTCTATACTGATGATGAATTTTAGTGCTAACTGTCATTTAGTTTGTTTACAGTGTTCATCGTTGTCAATTCATCTCAAGGATTCTTAGCGATTTTTGCAATGGATTAAAATATCGAATAAAGAATTTGTCTAAAATTTTTCATTACAAATGGAATTTCGTGTGCTCACTGAAAATGTTATGGAAAGCTTACAGTGAATTGTCTTTATCAAAAATACATGCATATGAGTGATACAGTGAATTCAAAAGCGCAAGATGTTCTTCACCTTCCGTGGTGGCAGGAAAACGGTCTTGATTCCACTTTTTGCTAGAACCCGTCCTATCTTGGACGTTGTGGCGCCAGAGTACGGCAAGAAGGCGAAACGATCAGGTGGCTCTTTCTTGGTGTTGTTGAGAATACGTGTCGGCTCTCGGAATGCCTGTCTTATCTGATAATCAGTGTACCCGTTGCGTCGAAAGGTCTGACGCAGATGACTCAATTCACCGGGTAGACTGTCCGAATCGCATATCGCTCGCGCCCTATGTACAAGCGTGCTGAGTACCATCTTGCGATGTGCCGGATGGTGATGGCTACGCGCTCCCCCAAGGATGACCTTGTTTTGCGGACACCTGGGGTATATAGCATTAGTTGCGAGTGTGGAAAGAGCTACATTGGCCAGACGGTGCGGTGTGTTCACCAACGTTGTCTAGAACATGCACGACACGTTCGTCTGGGGCAGAAAGAAAAGTCTGCGGTGGCGGAACACAGTCTAGAACATGGCCATGGTTTTGATTTCGAAAATACCAGAGTACTGGCGCATGCTGGGAGCTTCTGGAATAGCATCCTTACAGAAGCAGTAGAAATTCGTCTCGCGTCTAACCTCGTCAACCGTGACAGAGGGTACCAGCTGAGTGAAGCCTGGATGCCAATCATCAATACTATTCGTCAACAGCGTGACTGAGACGCATTACACGGTGCGTCCAGATCAACGGAAAGTTCGGTAGTAACATAAGCGAGCAATTTGTTGCTCAGGCATTAATGATCAGCTTATGGGTAAGTTTTTGCCTTCTGACTTTTCCTTCTACCGAATGATTAGTTACTACGAGGCAGGACCCCGGCTACCATTGGTTACAAATCTGACCAATCACGTGGCAGCATGGCTCAATATGAGGCCCGCAACGGATTCGTGTTGACCCATCAGTTGGACAAACAATTTATCTTGAAGGCTTTGTTTTCGGATATCTTCTTCGAAGGAGCGGTGATTTTAAGCCCATCCGCTATATGTCATGTGAAAAAGGACATCAAATCTAGCCGTAACTCCACCTTGGCATCGATTCAAGCCGCAACGAGATTTGACCCTTGCTACGACTGGTTCCACAGCCAATCAGAGGTTAGCAGCGGGAATCTGGTCTAGCTCAGCAGCTTCGCATGTTCCTGACCTCACTTCACCGGAAGATGGCGCCGACGATTCAGAGCGCCGAAATATTGTGTGATTATTATAACACTTCTATAACTCGGCTAGTCACCTGAGAGCATTAATATTTCCGTAGATAATACATGTGAAAACAAGCATTTTGATGTAATTTTCATAACCTCAGAAAGTTTTATTAAGGATGTTAAATCAGTTAAAGTGTTTTATTTACCACACATTCAGAAAGAAATAAGTAACATCAGCAAGTAGCAAGGTTGCATGCGAGAAGACAAATTCCCCATCCAACTACAGTGACACAAGGAAGGAATTAAATTTACATAATAATTAGCACAAAGCATCGCTTTGTAGTGGCTTGTGATTTTTTGTTGTAAGAAATATTATATACAACTAAAGAAATTAATAAGTAATAATCAAACTATTATCAAAAAATGTGGTTTTAGTCTGTTGATGAAAAATAATTAGGCACATTATTAATAAGACATAATCTTTAAAAAATAATAATTTATTTAATTTTGTTTTAATCAGATAGAAAATTTCTCATTAGAGTTTCTTCCTGCTTTCTACAATTTAATATACTTGAATTTTTAATATTACTAATTCTGTCATAAGAAAATCTTCTATTTAATGCCAGGTTTTCTAAAGTTTTTACTGTTGATTACACATCATACTGTTTGTTAAACCTACAGAAGTTTCTTTGTCTACAATATTTACAACAACTTTATCCAATATAAACCATGAGCTTTATAAATTATTATTGCAAAAGCTAATTTAATGGAAATTGTGTTCTTGATCAAGTGATATTCCCTCTTTTACAAAATTTTGTTGTGGGTGGAATAGGAACACAACAACTATTTTGATAAGTTAAATTAAAATAATTTTCAAAATGAACCAATATCTCTCCTGGAATTTGATCAAGCAGACAGATTTTCTTCATCAATAATATCCTGAACAAAACCTAAAGCTCCATTCATTAATCATTTTTCAACCCATAAATTAGAGCGTAATATAACTTTAGATCCAATTGATAAAATTATAGAAGTTTCCAGTCCACCTAATAATTCAGCACTTGCTGGTTTTTGCTGCAGATCAATTATGAATAGCTGGAATATAAACAACAGTTTGACACAATTCTTTTAATGTTTGATTATTAAATTAGTTTACATCTTTATTTGTTGCAAATAGTCTGATAGCATTGTTGAAAAACTTACATTCTTGTAATGGAAATGTTTATAGATAATATGTCATTAATTTTTTATGGTCTTCAATTATACTTTCGCCATTCCCAATAATATCAAGTATATCTCGAAATATTTGTTAAGATTCATTTTGCTGGAATGATGCTAATAAAAAATAATATTTTCCATACTTGATTTGAATAACAATTTCCCTTCTAAGAGGAATTCATTTCCATCTACTTTATCACTGTAAAGTGCACTGTAATTAACAGGCATTATCTGTTTAATATCCCCCAAAAAATATTTGACCAATCCAACAAATGGTTCATCTTGTCTTGAAGGAATAGCTCTTTGTAATCGTAAATAAATTTTCCCCTAAAGAATGCATTCAACCATACTAATTTCATATATGAACAGAAATTTACACTCACAAATTTCATCTTGAAATTGAGCAAGTGAATGTAAACTGAGCTATCTACATACTTTATTTACTCCTATTAAAAGTTTAGAATGTATTGTTGAACCATTTATATTGATAGCAGCAACACCAGTTGGCACAAGCAATAGATAAGAAGATGATCCCTATGTTTGATTCAATCAAATAGTAAAATAATTAATTAATGTCCTCTTTCCAGATCCAGCATTCCCTTGTACAATTCTTTTAATGGGAAGTTGTTCTTCATAACCTTGTAGATAAATAAGTTGTTTTTCAAATATATTTATCAGTTCTTGTTGTTCATTGGTAAGCTATATTGAGTATAAACATTTCTCTGATTATCTGCTGATTTTTCATTTTCAATAAAATGTTCTAATTTATTCAGTAGTTGTCCATTTGAAATAGTATTCCAGTTATATTTGATATTTATTTCTCTTCTACCTAGATGCACTCCTGACTGATTACTATTTGGTCCAGAAACTACATTCATCCAGTTGTATGGTTGATTTACTGCTACTTGGTCTGTTTCTTCAAATATTCTTTGTCTTCTAAATTTTGTGGCATTTAAACTAAATTATTATTAAAAATATCTTCATTTGCAAAATGCTACTCATATATAATTTTCCAGGTGCTATTTTGTGGATTTAGACCATTTAACTGTTGCCAAGGAACCTGTAACAAGACTTGTCGCTTGTAAATTTTTTTTATTGTTTTCAACACCAGGATTATATTTAAATTTTGGTGTAACTCTAAGAATAAAAGGTTTTTTTTTAACACAATTTTCACCTCTTTTATACATTTTTGTAAATAGACATATTATAAAATTCTATTTTGTCGTTGCTGTCAAAGAACTGGATAGAAATGCTTCCAACTTCTTTGTTCATAATGTTCTGGCTTTTCCTTAATTAATTTTGAGTCATATCAGGCATATTTTATTATGTCATAAAATATAGGCAAAATGTGGTGAATAAGTCACTATATCTTAACAGCATGTTCACGAAAAGATATTTCAGATTGTCAGGATCCAGGCGTATGTGGGGTTGCATATCGCCTAAGTCACCTGAGCCAGATGTTGTCCAAGATTTTCTAAAGTTCTGAAACCGTGTAGAATTAATATTGCTAACAGTTCAAATGACCACAGTCGCCACTTGCAGGCTTCACCTTCTGCAAGAAAGGTAGTATGCTACGAAATAAAACCTCAAGTCGAAATCAAAAGTCATATATTCTTCCAAATTTTCACATGAATGTTATAAAACACTGTTAGCACAGGCAATCGGATTGAAATCGTCTCCAAAAATTACAAGTTGCGATTCCAGAGCAACGCGATCTTTAAAACCCCCAAAAACTGAATGTAACTGACTAGTTGCTTGGTTAGTAAACGTTCACCACAAAACTACAACATGGCTGCTGTTTCTCGCGTTCCTTCATCCTTGGCTGGTTCAAGTACCAGCCCGTTCCGCCAGACCGAACGGAGCTCACCCGACGTGTGTTAACCACCGCGGTACAAATGACACTGAAGACTGCCGACCAATTCCCGCCTCTTAGTTGCCTTATATTAACTTGAGATCACGTGGTACATTGGTCTTCAACAAATTACCAAATATGGATGTGTTAGTTTGCCTACCACTTAAGTCAGTGTTCAATTATATTCTTATTTAAAATCGGCTTTAGTAATTCTCTCGAAATTATGTTTAAAATATTATTCCTGATTTTAGACTGTCTCTCAATGTGAACTTCGTTTAAATTTATTGAGTTATGGGAAACCGAAGAAATCTAACAGTCAAATGTGGCTATTATTCATGTTTTTATTTATAGCTCCGAAAGTTTATGGATTATTGCGCCGGAAAAATTATCACAGTGAAGCCTGCCTTAAACTGCATCTTTTAGTGCTTATTTTATCTTTGTAAGTGCTATACCTGAGATACCATAAATTATTTAGTGATTTACACGTGTGTTTTCTGCAGCGTGAACTTACGAAACCTATAACGTCGGTGCTATGGCCTTAAATGACTTGAAATAATTATGTAGGAAGCTAAAAGAATGGATTTTTATGATAAACTAACTTTTATCCCGGAATCAAAGTAGGTTTTTAAGTGATAAATTGCCAAAACTGAGTGTTCAATTTTTACGTGTTCATTTACTGTTTAAAATTACTTAAAGTGTTGTAAACTATCAGATTTATGTGAATTTACATCGCTTCCTGTCTGTTTTAATTTATTCTCTACTTTATATTGAGTGGCAGTGTTTACAATTGGTGTGGTAGCATTTTCTATGTGCAGTGATTATAGCCCGTTACTTTACGATTGGATTAACATAAAACAGGTTAGTGAAATGTCTTTAAATGTGTCTAGAAAATTAATTATGTGTGTTAGCTAGTATTTAAATGTCATTAGTGCTCTTGAAATGGCTTTAAAGTGCTGGAATTTATTCCTGAAAGTTGGACAAATTAATCGATTTACCGGCGTCTATTTACTCACTGATATTTCATATTCTCCAGACTGAAACTATTTAAAACCTATTAAAATTGAAAGATTATTTTATTTACTGCTTGTTTTTCTACTTTTAAAATCCTGAAACTACTTAAAAGACCAAAATTATGTATGTGAACTGTTTAAGCAACATGAGTATTAAAAATCCCATATAATTACTTCTTATAGTTATTAGATGCTTTCAAATTATCAGAAACCTGTTAATTTATCTACTAGGCTGTCTCAGGAATTATTACTGCTGCTTTTGGGAGCTTTAACATGGTCAAGTTTTATTACAATGAATTATTTTCATTTCTGCTTCAGACTGTTATTTTATCATCCAGTTTATTTCTTTAAAAGTCCTACTAAACTATATTTAAATGTTAAGTTATGGTTATGGTGCATCTAGGCCCGTGTAATATAGGTTCTTTATTGTCTTTACTGTACTGAAATCACTTCGGAAATACTAAAACTATAATATGCCAAAATTTATGGGTTAGGTTTTTTCCTTTATTGAAATTACTTATTTATCTCCGAAATAATGTGTATTAAACATGATAAAAGGTTTATTTATGCATTCTACTTGCAATTATTTAACATTTACTTTGTTTAAATCGGTTCCCAATATCTCGCCAACTAATGTTAGTATCTGTTATCGAAAGTTTATTCTTATGTGAAATAACCTATTTGCTACTGAAATATCGTGGCTTTAATGCAGTTTATAGTTTATTTATGTTAGTTATATGTGATTTATTAACTTCGGTGTATGCAAAAGTGTTGTCAACTCGCTTTTAAGCGTGGTACCGGGTACTAAAACAAACCCTAAATTCGGTCGAAATCCTACTAATTATTGAAAATAGAATGAGGGATACCTTACATGCCCCCTGAAGATTGAAGTCATTTTTGGAACAAAAACTGGCTGAACATCTTAAAAGAAAGAAAACCCAAAAAGAAATTTAAAAATCCCAAAAATTACTACGAAACTCCCAAAAATTTAGAAAAATTCCCAAAACTAAACTTATCCTAAACCTGTGCGGTTGCTCTGGTCTCCATTCATACCAAAATTACTACAAAAATACTGAAATGTTTCCTCACTCACACCTTGAAATTATTGTCAATATCAAACATTGAAAAAGTCAACATATTAAAATCATATATATGCAAATATTATCAAAAATTCCACATATGGAATAGAACTTTAGTTCAAAGTGTAACACAAAATGTATCATATCAAGTTGAATTTTCACACAAAATATTCAGAAAATAATGGCTCTTAAACCTAAATTGTTACAAAATTACAAATGAAGACATCTTAAACCTAAAATTTACAAAAGTTACATGTGTTGCCCAAAAGAAAAATTATGTGTTTTACAAAAAATAGTGTTTTTCACAGAAAATCTTAAGGCTTTGCCTCTCTCTGTCCTTCGTTACTTGAACGTTCTTATTCCTACTTTCTCACACACTTATTAAACATGGATTCATACCCAAGTCCTTTATACTTTTGCTCACAAATGGGGTAAATGCCCAAGTCCTGTCACGGTCGCCATGTCAGGATCCAAGGCGTATGTGGGGTTGCATATCGCCTAAGTCACCTGAGCCAGAATGTTGTCCAAGATTTTCTAAAGTTCTGAAACCGTGTAGAATTAATATTGCTAACAGTTCAAATGACCACAGTCGCCACTTGCAGGCTTCACCTTCTGCAAGAAAGGTAGTATGCTACGAAATAAAAACCTCAAGTCGAAATCAAAAGTCATATATTCTTCCAAATTTTCACATGAATGTTATAAAACACTGTTAGCACAGGCAATCGGATTGAAATCGTCTCCAAAAATTACAAGTTGCGATTCCAGAGCAACGCGACTTTAAAACCCCCAAAAACTGAATGTAACTGACTAGTTGCTTGGTTAGTAAACGTTCACCACAAAACTACAACATGGCTGCTGTTTCTCGCGTTCCTTCATCCTTGGCTGGTTCAAGTACCAGCCCGTTCCGCCAGACCGAACGGAGCTCACCCGAGGCGTGTGTTTTAACCACCGCGGTACAAATGACACTGAAGACTGCCGACCCAATTCCCGCCTCTTAGTTGCCTTATATTAACTTGAGATCACGTGGTACATTGGTCTTCAACAAATTACCAAATATGGATGTGTTAGTTTGCCTACCACTTAAGTCAGTGTTCAATTATATTCTTATTTAAAATCGGCTTTAGTAATTCTCTCGAAATTATGTTTAAAATATTATTCCTGATTTTAGACTGTCTCTCAATGTGAACTTCGTTTAAATTTATTGAGTTATGGGAAACCGAAGAAATCTAACAGTCAAATGTGGCTATTATTCATGTTTTTATTTATAGCTCCGAAAGTTTATGGATTATTGCGCCGGAAAAATTATCACAGTGAAGCCTGCCTTAAACTGCATCTTTTAGTGCTTATTTTATCTTTGTAAGTGCTATACCTGAGATACCATAAATTATTTAGTGATTTACACGTGTGTTTTCTGCAGCGTGAACTTACGAAACCTATAAAGTCGGTGCTATGGCCTTAAATGACTTGAAATAATTATGTAGGAAGCTAAAAGAATGGATTTTTATGATAAACTAACTTTTATCCCGGAATCAAAGTAGGTTTTTAAGTGATAAATTGCCAAAACTGAGTGTTCAATTTTTACGTGTTCATTTACTGTTTAAAATTACTTAAAGTGTTGTAAACTATCAGATTTATGTGAATTTACATCGCTTCCTGTCTGTTTTAATTTATTCTCTACTTTATATTGAGTGGCAGTGTTTACAATTGGTGTGGTAGCATTTTCTATGTGCAGTGATTATAGCCCGTTACTTTACGATTGGATTAACATAAAACAGGTTAGTGAAATGTCTTTAAATGTGTCTAGAAAATTAATTATGTGTGTTAGCTAGTATTTAAATGTCATTAGTGCTCTTGAAATGGCTTTAAAGTGCTGGAATTTATTCCTGAAAGTTGGACAAATTAATCGATTTACCGGCGTCTATTTACTCACTGATATTTCATATTCTCCAGACTGAAACTATTTAAAACCTATTAAAATTGAAAGATTATTTTATTTACTGCTTGTTTTTCTACTTTTAAAATCCTGAAACTACTTAAAAGACCAAAATTATGTATGTGAACTGTTTAAGCAACATGAGTATTAAAAATCCCATATAATTACTTCTTATAGTTATTAGATGCTTTCAAATTATCAGAAACCTGTTAATTTATCTACTAGGCTGTCTCAGGAATTATTACTGCTGCTTTTGGGAGCTTTAACATGGTCAAGTTTTATTACAATGAATTATTTTCATTTCTGCTTCAGACTGTTATTTTATCATCCAGTTTATTTCTTTAAAAGTCCTACTAAACTATATTTAAATGTTAAGTTATGGTTATGGTGCATCTAGGCCCGTGTAATATAGGTTCTTTATTGTCTTTACTGTACTGAAATCACTTCGGAAATACTAAAACTATAATATGCCAAAATTTATGGGTTAGGTTTTTCCTTTATTGAAATTACTTATTTATCTCCGAAATAATGTGTATTAAACATGATAAAAGGTTTATTTATGCATTCTACTTGCAATTATTTAACATTTACTTTGTTTAAATCGGTTCCCAATATCTCGCCAACTAATGTTAGTATCTGTTATCGAAAGTTTATTCTTATGTGAAATAACCTATTTGCTACTGAAATATCGTGGCTTTAATGCAGTTTATAGTTTATTTATGTTAGTTATATGTGATTTATTAACTTTAGTATGCCAAAAGTGTTGTCAACTCGCTTTTAAGCGTGGTACCGGGTACTAAAACAAACCCTAAATTCGGTCGAAATCCTACTAATTATTGAAAATAGAATGAGGGATACCTTACAAGATTATCTTGCAACAATTTGGGTGCATTATGAAGCATTTTTATTAATATTTTTACCTGATGATAAAAATTCACATAACATGGCTGACATTAATGCATACAATTGGTTGGTAGCACTATTACTGTACAAGTAACATTTCCATTTTCATTTTAGAAGACTTGATCATAAACTGCAGTATCATTGTGACCACTACACAAATCAACCAACGACAACAATTATTCTTTTATAATGTATGGTTTAATGACCAACTCTAAAAAATGTTTATATAATTTTCTCATCAGCTTTTCCAATTTTTAACAAGTCACAGTAACGTTTCCATACTCTAGCTCCAAGCACCGATTTTCTTCTCCTATCCTTGGACCAAACTGGTTGTCTGGTTCCTGAGCACAAAGAAATATGTGTGGTAGTAATTCTCCAGATAATGTCAAACCATACTGCACTGTGTATGAATCAGCACAAGCTCAGTCTTTGTGCCTTTGAATTCGAAAGTGTGATTATAAGCACATTCATAGCCATATCCAATTTGCTCATTATTATTAACAAATTATGAATTGAAATTTTGAATTTACAAATATTATCGAAATCAGCTTTCCTGCACCAATAATACATAGTGTATGTAGCTGTGGAAGGATATCCTTTATAATATGTTCCTGGTGTGCATGTAATTTTTGTTTCAAATGTTTTTATGATTTTCACCATCCAAAGGATAATACATAATTTGGAGAATTTGTTTCAAAACAAATTTCTAATGCTACAAGATCGAATAGCAATTAAAAAAAATATTTTGCAGGACATGGAATTGAACTTATTACCCTCCTTCCCAGGAATAAACCGCCTTAACACACACAGCTAAACCAACGTTACTAACAAACAATTTTCCGCACAGGCATAAGTAATTTAGATAAAATTTTTCACAATTTCTCTTAAACGGAAGCCCATCAGGCAGAACTGCTTTAGGGCATGAAACCAGAGGTGATGTACTATTTTCCAGACTTGTTCAGTCTATGATAGCTATTTCCACACTGAAGAATAAAAATAATAAAAATTATTACATTTTTTTTTTTTTTTTTTTTTTTTTTTTTTTTTTTTTACAGAATCTAAGATTGGTGGCACACCTAGAATTAACTTTGAATTAGTATGCTCAGTTTCACATCTACAGGTGTAACAGTTTTTTCAAAAAGTGTGCAAATCTTCTCCTGGTGTAAGGACTCACTTCTCTCGCCCTAATAATAGTCGTGCAATATACAATACCTGACAATCCCAAATTATTCTGGAATTTCATCCGTAACATTAGCAAGGCTGAAGGAGCACCAAATATGTTAAGATTTAATAATCACTTCACTTCCCACCCACAGCAAATGTGTGATCTGTTTGCACAATACTTCTCTTCAGTATATAAACCACCATCTTCGTCTACTTCCAATATCCATTTCAGTACTAGTAATAGTCTGAGTACGCTTTCAGTCACTAATAAAGATGTTTATAAAGCATTGGGCGAACTAGACTGTTCGAAGAGTTGTGGCCCTGACCAAATACCACCTTATGTTTTGAAATACTGTAGAGTCTTGTTTTGCGATCCTTTAAAATACTTGTTTAACAGGTCTCTAAAGACAGGAATTTTACCAGGTGTATTTAAGCTTGGTCATGTTGTTCCTGTGCATAAAAGTGGATTGAAGGAAGATGTTAAGAATTATAGACCTATTGTTATACAATCGGTGTTAGCAAAAATCTTCGAGAAGTTGGTGCTAAACAAAATCGATCCCATGATTCATAACATAATTACACCAAAACAACAAGGTTTCTCTCCTGGAAAATCAACTGCAACTAACCTTGTGCTTCTTCAAAATGAAATAATTAGAGCATTTAGTGAGTGAAAACAACCCGTTGTCATATATCTTGACTTTTCAAAGGCATTTGATAAAGTTAGCCATCCCCACCTTCTTACTAAGTTTAAGGAATATGGCATAGTTGGTAAATTATTGGAGTGGTTTTGTAGCTACCTCAGCAACAGAAGGTTGATTGTAAAGGCTTTTGGCTCATTGTCATCTGCTTTCGCAGCAACTTCTGGAGTACCTCAGGGTTCACACCTAGGCCCATTGCTATTCAATATTTTCATAAATGATTTAGTTAGTATTTTTGCCAGTTGCCTTTTCTTTGCAGATGACATTAAGATTTTCAAGAAAATCTTGACTTGAGATGACTGCTTAGATCTTCAGAATTGCTTAAAAGCTATTGTGAAATGTTGTCAACAAAACAGGATGAAACTTAATGTTAATAAATGTTCCTGCATTACTTTTCACCGCACTAAATCTGCATTACATTTTGAATACGAAATGGAAAATCAGCTACTGTATTGCTGCACAACTGTAAAAGACCTAGGACTTCTTCTGACATACAATCTCAGTGCAGAAGAACATGTCCACAACATATGTGCCAAGGCCTCCAAGTGCCTGGGCTTACTGGCACGCGCTGCCAGATTTATTAATAATATCCAGACACTCAAGCTTTTGTACTGTGCCCATGTCAGACCCAAACTTGAGTATTGCAGCATTGTATGGTCGCCTCATCAGATCACACTAATTCAACACATTCAGAATCTTCAAAATAAGTTCATAAGGCTTATAGGTTGCCGTATGGGCTATCATTACGAAGACGTTCCGTTGGTTGCTGTTGGATCCTACCTTGGCCTCCATCCTTTGGAGTTGAGACGGAATGTTCATGGTGTCCTATTTCTGCATAAAGTAATTTCAGGTGATATAGACTGCCCTGAAATTCTCAGACATGTATATTTTCGTTGTCCGTCTGGTACACAGTTGAGAGAACTATTTGGTCGCAGACATCTGCGCACAAACTATGAGGCTAGCAGTGCCATAGAACAGATTCAGAGACTAGGTAACAGAATACCTCCTGAACTTGATTTTTTCATCAACAGTGTTGCTGTTTTCAAGCAAGTACTCATACGTGAGTGGAGTAAGCAATGATGGACTTAGTACAGTCACAGTCTATTATTCCCTGTAATAATTTTTATTTTTCTGTAGTTTTATATTGAGTATTATTATTAGTTTTAGAATATTTAATAATTTTCTTTTGTGTAATTGTTTTTCTAGTTTTAGTAATATTAAACTATACTTGCTATTTTTTGTTATCTTCTTGTTTTCACTGTAACTAATTTGTTCACAAATAGTGTTAATTGTGTTTACTAAGTAGCTATCATAAGATATATTAATGTAATATGGTTTTTCTGTTGGAATAAATAAATATTACATAATATAAGTCGGTACTTAGTGAAGCTGATAACCATTACAATTAGATCTTCTTTGCACTGTGGCACCAAATCTAAGAAATTATTAATGTGTACTTGAGGAGTAACATTAGAAATCATTAGCTTTGTTACCAAATTGATGTGGAACTTCTGTTATAGATGGTTACTTTTTGACTGGTATGTAATTAGCTGTGTTTTTGAACAAATCATATTCAAATACTGTGTTTTTTTTTTTTTTTTTTTTTGCATCAGGGAAATTCTTTACAAAATAATACTAGCAAAACAACCCACAGCACAGCAGTGAACTGTGGAAGCAAATAATAGCATACCAGTAGCAGCACCCTAATACTGTGTTTGAGTATCGAAATAAAAGTGAACCATACATTGAGGCAAATGAGATGAGATATCTGTCATTCTTTGCTGGAGCACCTTTTGTGCTCCACTTTTATATTTTTGTCTCGTCCAGTTCTTTTTAGCCCACAATTTCTACTGTCATTGCATTCTGGCTCATATGAACAGCAATTTGAAGACTGGAAAATCCCCCTTTATACAGCTCTACCAATCACAAATCCATAACTTGCATATATAGAGACCTTTGATTATGTTGAGACAAAGTGGATTCCTGTAGAATATTTACCACTGACAGGAAATGATACAGTTCTTTCAAAGTTAAAATGCTATCAATTTATAATAATTTTCCAACTTAAATATTCTTCTAATGCTAAGTAAAAGGAACCAGTTTTTAGACAGTATAAATTACAAAGGCTAAGGAAAATAAACCCATCACTCTCAAAAGTTGAATGCAGGGGTGTAGAAATGAAGAAAAAAATGATCTGGTGTGTCTTAGCATTTAATTTCCCTAACCCAATTTAATTTACCGTCTGTCTCACTACCTAAATTTTGTAACCTTCCAATATTATCCAAACTGAAACAATTCATGCCTTAATGTGTGTCTATTTTCTTGCTAACTTTCTATACTTGAATATTAAGGTGGGTTAATAGTTCACCTATAAATATTTTACACTTTGTAATGTCATCTTACCGTATTTTTAGGGGTTGTATTTCAGTTGGGTGCACTATCAATTCTTAATACAGTATTTCCCTAATTTCATCTTTTTTATGTTATTGATAATTTCTAAAGCATTTAAATTTAGAGCCTGTTTCCATTACCAATTGCTCATGGTGTTCCAAATTCCTACTCATTCAATAATTGTGAACTCTTTCAGGACAGCACTGCTTAAGAAAAATTTCTCAGCTCTTTAGTCACACCAAAATTCCATTGGCTGATTACTTTTCTGAAGCATCTGCTAAACTCCCACTTCAATACTTCTGCTTAACATCAACAGTTGATTTGTGTACAAGATTCTGGCAAGCACTGATTTAATCTTTATATCCAGATTTATCATCTATGGAAACAGAATGCAATATATATCTAAGGAAATTAATTCTGGATGGAAGAAGCTAATATTCTTATCAAGTTAACTGAATGAGCTGCTTATTACCAACCCATAACATGCTGACTAATGATGTTTAATACAAAAATAATTTTAAAATAGAATGCTAATTATAATAATTAATAATGACAGCAAATAATAGGCATCAAATATTTTACTGTTTTAAGCCTAAGATCATTGTTATATAACAGTGTGAGATTATATCATTTAAATCTTATAGTTTACTTAATATGTTTCATTTATTGACTTACTTTAGCAAAATTTTTCAGACAAATATTTCAGAAGAAAGTATTTTTAAAGAACATAATTCACCTTTTAACTGCTATAAGGCTCATTTTGTACTTCCATCCATAAACAATTTGATAAAGTTCCTAACTGAGCCAAAATTCTGATTCAGAGTAGATCTTCTCCTGTAAATCAATAATAAAAAAAATTCTCTGAAGCCAGGTCAGTCATTTTGCACTCAGTTTATATTGTGTAATGTTGAATCTGTATCTTTAAAGTGCCACATATTATTATTCCTACCTTGTGAAAATTATATATAGGGTCCACCTCTTTTGCATTTTGTCATAAGACATTAAATGAGGATGATCACTGATACCAAGTATATAACTGTACTTTCTTTAAAGGATGGGAAATGTTAGGAATAAATTGATATTTAGTCCCTTAAATTCATCCAAGGTTCAGTTCAGTTTGCAGATTTCAAAAGGCAATATCTTCAGATAGAATTCTGACTGACCTAAAATTTATTCAGAATGGCCTGGATTCATTTCAGATTTCTAGTTTAAGCAACTATATTTTTAACTATTTGTTACAAACCCAAAAGTTTTTAATTATTAATTGTGCCAATATAACAGCATATTTCTATACATAATGAAGAGAAATATAAATAATTAAAACAGCTCTACTATATGGTATATTGTACATGGGAATTTGTATTATTTAATAACATTAGCCTAGAACACTCTCTTGGTACTAAGAAATAACTCATATAATATTGATTAATTTTAATTTAATACTTACCTCACAGTTCTTACTTTATTGTGCTTAGGATCCAGTCAAGAAGTATATAGAAGATGAGAGAAAATGCTGTTAACCATAACTGAAAAATAAATCCATATTTTAGAAACTTGATTTTTTTTTTTTTTTTGAAAATCTGAGATTCAGTAACGCCGGCAATAAATAATTTCATGTCTAATGGGATTCTTTTTTCAGTACTGTTTTATTTACCAAGTATGAAACAATTGTACTTAATGTTATATATTAATTTACATTGTGTCTTAAAAAGAGAGTCCAATACGTAATACCTGATGGAGGGGATTTTTTAACATAGACATTGTAATACAGGCAGATGTAACCCAATGGTTTATCCTGATAAACAGTCACATCATTTGCACATAGTGATCTGAGAAAACCAGAATCAAAAGAGTCAGAGATGGATATTGTTTTATGCTTGCTTCATCTCACTTTGCCCACCCAACTTTACCACTCCCAAAATTTGAAACAGTTATCACAAATGTTCTAGAAACTGGAGAACAATTTGTTTGTTTGGATATCACATCATTATGTAAAATTCTGACATTCTCGGTAAATGTATGACATTCTTTTACTCAAAAAGGCAACTGCGTGTCAGCCAAAATATTATACATATGAAATAAATTTCAGCTGCAAAGGATCACATACTCTGGTGCCACTTTCCCTAGTCATCACTTTACCATTTCCTTCTTCTTCTTCCATTATTATTATCGAATATAGAAAAAGACAATTAAATTGCTGTTAAGCAATGAAAATAAGTTAATCTAGGGAAAAAACCCACCACTTGCCACAATGGTAGGTTATTTACCTATCTTAATATTATTATGATCTTATATTCTGCTACTGTGAATATTAAATTCCCCCACCCATCTACTTTTGCTAATCAGGAATTTTAATATCCTCCAGCACTTTTGGTAAATTATTCACCACTTCCCTCAGTAGTATAATCGAATCCCAGAAAACCTTACCCACAAAACAAAATTTTCCTACTCCCTTATGCATAAAACTGAGATCCAACTTCTGCCTTCCCTTCCATGCACTACTCCTAATTCTTTTACCTGTATTCCTCAAAGCCTCATTAACAGCATATGCACTGTACACTTCCCAGCACTCTCTTGATCCTCTTCATGTCTTCCAATAACTCTAAATACAGCTCTTTTATCATATCAGTTACTGACTGTGTCCTGCAGTAATTTTCACAAACCACTGTAACTACTCTCCTTTGAACACACTCCAACTATTATATGTAATACCCAAAATCTGTGTGGCAAACTATACCACCATATTCAAGCAATGGACAGATAAAAGTTTTGTAACCTAGTTCCCTCACTTCTCTGATATATCCTCTCATCACCCTCTCCAGGAAATAAGTTGCAGATGGTAAATAAGTGGAATCAATATGGTTTGCAATATTGTTCACTTTTCAGTATCTAGTAGAGGAAAAAATGTAAATATATTTTTCTTTTCTATAATCCATACTTGAAAAATTTTCAGTTATTGTCAGATATGACAAAACCAATAATGTGAACATTAAAGAAAGAATAAAATCTTTAAAAAAAAAAAAAAAAACCTGCAGAAATTGTGTCCCCATCAGAAAGAGCAAATAATAAATAATGGTTTAATGGGGCAAATATAGCAGCAAAGGAAATCGTTTCACACACAAAACTGTAGAGTTATGGTAAACATACAAGGTCAAAAGCAAAGTTTATGACATGAAGTTTCAGGGTACACTTCATCATTCACTACTTGTTATAATTATTATTGTTTTAATCATTGTGATTGAACTCATTGCACAGTAGCAATACCTAATTTGATTCAAACATATGGTTACATTAAAATCCTTTAAAATTTGAGATGTTTTGTTCATTTTCTTATTAGGCAATTTCTTGCAATTCTTCTCTCATGTACCTACAAATATGTTGAAGTTAAATTCTCTTGCATCTGAAATCAACTGCTAATTTATTATCATGTTTCTCTCACGTTGTTTTTAAATCTTCCACCAATTACCAGCATATACCTTATACATGGCTGCAACTCTGTTCATCCAACTCAATGGTTATGGGACTTGCTCTGTAATTTTGTGGTCCAGGGCTCAAATCGTCTTAAGGAAACGAATTTTTATTTTAAGAGTTCTGCTTGATTATATGAGCTAAGCTCAGATACTCTGAGGTTTTGATTCAGTGTTAAACAGTAGGTTCAGCTATGATGGAGGAGGAATATATAGCATGTCATAACTCTGTTTACAACCAGATCACACAGAACCATATTACATTTACTTATTTACCGGTATCTTCTAAAGCGCAATGACTCTCAGCCCAGTTCTTATCATATCAGTCTCTCACTCTCTGACTGAAATGTTTGGGGAATTCCACAGACAAATCTAGTTGCCCTCCTTAGCTCCCCTTTTAACTCCAGTATTTGACACCCGTAATGTGAATGCCATATAATCCCGCAACACTTTAGCTATGGCCTGGACAAAGTTTTGTAAACCATCTCTCTCAATAATTTTTTTGGGTAATTCGGATGTTATCAAACAGAAATTTTTATACAAAGAATTACTTGTCTTCAGAAAAAACTAGCACCAAAGGTGGAGGATCTTACTTTCCACTACATAAAATTATACAAACACTCAATCTGAAAGCAAACTTATGAGGGTTGTCACTATTGAAAACAAAAGTGAAACCATATCTTTTTTATTTTGTTTTTATTTATGGCTTTATGTTTTGTCGACATTGAGGTCAGTAGAAATGGTATAGGACTGGGGGTACAGAATGAGAAGGAAATCGGCTATGGCCTTTTGAAGGAACCATCCCGGCATACACCTTAAGTGATTCGGGGAAGCCATGGAAAATCAAAATCTGGATGGCCGGATGGGGTTCCAAAACCACGTTGTAAGGGTCATGACCAATACGGAGGTTGTAATATTGGTTCCATCACCTTAACTAACCTCCAACTTGCTTTAAGTTCTGTTGGAATATAAACTGTTCAAACTATTAAACCATGGACAAGCCTGGAATAAATCAACTGTAATTCCTTTGGCCAACACTTCCCTCATTAAGGAATGAAAAGGATATTTAGTACCGGTACTTAACTATTAAAAATAAAATCACTTTTGAAGTTCCAGCATCACTATATTCTGCTTTTAAAAATCACAAGAAAGTTCACAATTACAGTTGATAGGCATGGGATATTCATTTCAATAGTTTGGAATGTGGGAGCCAGACAAACCCAAACACCTTAAACTGATAATAAACAACTTTCTCCCTTTCGATGTTTCTCGTTAACTTAACGGTTTGGCTGTAATTAATTCCCAGCTGTTGTTGCATAGAATGTCTGACGTCACTGGTCTAATGTGTGTGTGTGTGTTAGTGTAGCCATGATTATACAAAATGCTTGCCTAAGTGCCATCTTAAAAAATCTAATTTCAAAAAGGTTATGCTGAATTGCTCTAAAACGAAGGCCTATTTCGAGAAATGATTTTTAGCATATGATGATTCGGTTTCCCATACATTGTTTAAAAGTATTTCTATTCCCTGTCTATGTTTGGTTTGGCTGTGATAACTTATATAAGCCAGCAATGTGGAACAATGAGATGCAATAACTTTTAGAAATTCCTGTAATTTACTGTACAGAATTACTCAAAAATTTTAACATGATACACAAGAAGAATTTAAGTATCAATATCAGCTGGTATCAAAAATGTATTGTTATTAGTGTTTGAAACTGCCGGTTTTGTTTAACTGAATTTAAAATTTGTGTTTCTTCACTTTTAACCTGTCTGAAACTATTAATCATGTGTTCTTTACTGCAAAATTGAGTTTCTCCTGTTGGATTACTATTATAAATGTTCTTTACTGCATTATAAAGTATTGTAAAATGACACTGTTGTCTCGTAACAAAAATTAAGTGCTTACAAGCTGAACTATTGAGGATTACAATGATTTAGGTGAGCTTAAAGGCTACTTTTTTATCATTGACGGTCTATTTAAGGCTATTATTACATGTTGAGTTAGTTTTTAGATTTTAAATCACTCTGTATTCAGATATAGGCTGCAGTATTGGCTTCTGTATGATTCCTGTCCCCCATATCCTATAGCAAAGAGGTTTGGAATTTAATAAATTCTGAGGTGCTTTCATCGTCCTCCAGATTGTGAGGCCAGATGTCCAATACTTTTGAACAATTTGTGGTGTCTTTGGTTTATGTTTTGAAGTAATTGTGCTCATTTGTAATAATATGTCAAAAATTATGAAAATTTAATATAACTAAAAAATACTTTAAAATTACCTTGCTTTATCTACTATTTTAGTCTTTTTTCAGAGCTTCCAACTTTTAAAAAAAATAATTGGCTATACAGATCTGTTCCTCTATTAACACAAATAATTATGTGATACATAGTTAGGTAAGGTTGCATCTACTTCCTTTTCTTTCTCATTTTATTTTCCAAAATATTACATGCAACATTCACAACAACTCTGTTGTCTTTCACAATGCTGATTGCCAATCACACACTGTGTGTAAACACAAAGTGTATAGTGACATCAAACATCATCAAATAGCTAGCACTTTTTGATCCACACATTGCTGTACAAACTGAGTATGTGTTGTCAGAAATATTGCTGGACAATTGTTGAGCAACAGAATCTGATAATAATGCCAGAATATAATGATTGTTTACAGGCTCCTTAAGGAACAGACTCCCTGGTATTCATTATATGGCAGGTATATCAAAAAGATAAAATCAACAAATGAGAAAACCTGAATTCTGTAAATGGAGAAATGCCACACTTTGGTATAGAATTTAGTAATTTGTAGCTAATTTACAAAACATTATTAGTGTACTAGTAAAGCATAGTAGAGACAGTATAGAATTTATTGTGATAACAGAAGAGCATAAGGATATTAAGTGATGGACATTCAAAAACAGATAGGGAAAGTAAACTTGTCACTTTTGGAACCTGATGACAGGTGGGCTACAGCAGAAGGACAAACAAAATTAAATAATATGTTTAGTAGCCCATCATTATAAATAATTTGGGAAATTAAATGAAGCACATCATACCAACTGTGTGTGCCACAGCTAGACCACTGCTTGATCCAGTCTTGGAGGCTAATTGGTAATAGGTTTAATGGCAATAAGAGACCTGCAATTCTAAAAACAATAAACATATATGGAAGACAGCAATCACAATTGGAGATATGGGTTAATTGTTGGGGAATACAGAATAGGAAGTAAAAATGAAAAACAATAATGAGATAAAAAAGATTAATTGTTAATAAATATTAAATGAAGGTGAAAATCAGTGTATATAGAAATATTATTTAAAAAAATATGTAAATGAGGAAGAAATAACTGTTCACATACTTTCCAAACATTAATATAACAATTTTTTTTTAATTATTGCTGTAGCAGAGTTATTTCCAAAAATCATGATGACTTGTTTCTTGTTTGATCATTTTCTCTTAGCAGTCATCCCATTAGTTAATCTATCACTAAATATAAAGGTATACTGTTATATTATTTCATGCTATGTCACTATTACTGAATAGGAATTATATGCCATATTAATAATAACAATTATACAAAAGCAATTATTGTAAAAATTGGCCAAGACTCTTGGTTGTTTAGTGACAAAAAGTTACGAGATCTTGTTCTGAGCCCAGTTACAACTAGACAGCATGTATTCACTTCACTTTCTATCACAGAATAGCTTCTCTGTATGTTATGGATTGTTGGTTTAAAATAAAAGAAAAATTTGATGGCTTGGCCATCATGCATGGATGTGAAGACAATAAATCTGCTGACTACATAAATACAGTAATTGTGTTGCTTAGTCAATCTTTCAAATATACAAAAGCCAAGATTTCTCTTGCATCTTTTTCGGGTCTTATAATAAATCATACAGTTCATTCCTTTCACTTCAGTAAAAATTATGGCATGCACCAGATTTCTTTTTATTTTACACCAACAATCCATAACCCAAAGAGAAACTATTCTGTTTTAGAAAGCAAAAGGGAATACACACTGTACAGTGTTGGCTTGCCTCAGAACAAGATCTCACAACTTCTTATCACTA
The DNA here is from genome assembly GCA_031002005.1 of Vandiemenella viatica. Classification (NCBI taxonomy): domain Eukaryota; kingdom Metazoa; phylum Arthropoda; class Insecta; order Orthoptera; family Morabidae; genus Vandiemenella; species Vandiemenella viatica. The sequence continues at coordinate 43,455,913 of CM061921.1, read as the reverse complement.
TACAACCACCAGACTTGGCATATTTTTACAAGAATTGATTTTGTGGGATCTTATTTCTTTTTGTAAGGGAGCAAACATAAACAATATGTTTCCATTTTGGCTAATTTTGATCCCCTCCCTGCCCCCACATACCCTGTCTTGGCTTTTTATCCTTGACATCCCCATCCCCCTAGTGTTAAATGTAATTTTTTCACTATTAATTCCAGAAGACATTATGTGCTCTTTACGCTCACCAGACTATCACTAAAAAATTATTATGTACATACCTGATATTTGATTTATTTACATTTTATAATTACAGACATTGTCAATCATGTAGTGATGTCACTAAACACTTTCATAAATGATCATTTATTTTTAAAACCTCTTTCTCAACTACAGTCAAGGATCCTTTTCTTCTTGAGGTATTACTAAAACCATTCTCCTTATCGCTACCAGCATTGTTTATTAATTGACAAAATAGAACAAACCATATATGCCGTGTAAAAAAACGAATAAAATCTGCAATTTTTGTTTTTGCTTGCTGCTGTTTTGTCAGCTTTCTTTCTGCGTTACCAGCGAAAGATTCTTTATTTGGCTTTTATAGATTTCCTAAGCTTATTTCTGTCATTTTGGAGATTCAAAAGCTGGAAAATCATTTTCGATATGCCTTGTAAAGTTAATTGTGCAGTACTATTTCATACCAGATTTTGAACTTGAAATAACACCTTAGTGAGTACTATGATTAAAGATACACTCACGGAACAAAGATGGAATTATTTTATCAACCAGCGATGTTGTTACATATAGGCAATCTGAATTAAAACAGCTTTGTTTCAAAACAATATGAACTGTCACTGGAAAGGAAATTCACGGAAATCTATAAAGGAGCCCAGGTCACAGTCCTCCCTGTTTGTTTTCGATTTTCCAATTTAGGGCCCTCGTAGACCGTTAATGGCGGCACAGGAATAGGAAATATTGGATGTTGCACCTCCAGGCTTACCTACCCCTCAAGTCCAACATCTTACTGCATTGGATCGTGTATGAGATAATTGTCCTACAGAGTGTCCAACAAAGTGGATTTTCTCTTTTTTATCTCGATAAAGCACATTGAATTCATTTAAGCAGACATAAAGGACTGACAATAATATACAAGAAAATTTCATTTTATTATCTGTTGATACATGTTGTTTTCATTCAAACTACTTGTAAAACAAGGAGATTTTCCCAGCATATAATTTCAATGAAGTTTTGATTTGTGAACTGCTGGTTTATATTACGAAACTGATATTTCAACGGCTACCTGTTGGTCAGCAGACCATTACAGATGTTTATGCACCTCAAGAAAATGGCGGAAATATAGTGTTTGCAAAAAACACTCCAGCAGTACCCCTGTGAAGACTTCATTACTACTAAAAACTTTCAAAAAATTTACATATTATTTAAAATCATTACTACTCTTTTATAATTATTTCAACTGAATTAAAACTAGTAAATACCAATACACTGCAATCTTTTTTATATATTGCTTCATCAGTCATTGGTGAATGTAAAATGATGTAATTTTACATTTACCTTCAGATACTAACATCAAAGAACATTATTAAATGATCTGCATGTTTCAGGAATCACTTTCTCAAACATATTAGATATTTTCAACTGAATTTCAGATCCTCACAAGCACTCCCTATGGCTAGAATCCAGAATGTAAAAATAAGGAATTGTTCTGCAGGTATAGATTCACACTATAGTCTACAGCATTTTGAGATTAATGGACTGACTTTGTCTAGCAAAAGTGTGAAACTGGTGTTGTCCATTCTCAAGTAGTTGTTGGATCCTTTGTTGGAGTGTGAATGGGTGAATGCATCCAATGACAATCCTACAGCAAGGTTGTACATGCTGAACTGTGAATGTGCTTCTTATGCAAATTTGAGTCTAGTAAACTGGTTGCCTAATGTTTTCTGGTAATAATAATAATTCCATGTGGTTGGAATGACCCGGTGACAGGGTTTCTACTGGCTGCGCATTCTGCCCCTGTCATGGCCGCCTTAACGAAACCCGGCAATCCTGCTAGGTACAGGGGACCTACAGTTTAACGTTGAATCCGAACCATGGAAGCTTTCAGGTGTACTTCATATTGCACAGCAATCTGTGCCAGAGGTGAAGGTCGGGTTGAGTGCCAATGAAAATCCCCGCCGAGAAAGGGATAAGAACTGGGGACCTTTCGATCTCCAGTCAGACGCCTTAACCACTGAGCCACAAGACCGCTATGTTTTCTGGTGAGTATTGCACCTTTATGTGTCAACTAGTTCAAAATCATCAATCCCGTGCCACCCAAACATTATGACTTTGAGTCACAAGCACGCAGGGCACTGTCAGTATATAGCATATCCAAAATATGCAGAAAATTAAATGATGGAAATAAATATTTAAATACTGTTGTGTGTTCTTTGCCATATTTTAATTATGACAAATAAACTGATAACCTATGTTGCTTGATTCAGATGTGCAAAAGCTTGTTAGGCAAAATTGTAGTGGTTCTTGAAATGGAAATAGGGATACGATTGAAAAGATGGCAGCCACAAGAAACAAGCAAATACAACCACCTAGATTTTGTAGTGAAACAAACACTATATAGAGAACAAAGCTACATGTTTAGCATCTAAGATTTGAGGATACAGAGTTGTATACTGTGCCATGAAACCTCAGCATAAAACCATAATTAAAGAAAGCAGATTTCAAACAAACTCAGAATATTCATTTTGGTACTGATATTAACTTACAAGGGGAGGCCACCAAATGTAAATTTCAGATTCAATTCATATTATAAAAGTTCATTGCCAGAGGTGGAATCTGCCAAAGCAGTAAGGTGTGCTTCTTTGCCATTGTCGAGAAAATCGGCACTGAAGTATTACGTTGTGTTCAAATATTTTCTATGTTATGGAGATTTAGAGGCATATGGCACAGCAATCAAGCTCTCTGCCTGATAAATCTGTTGTTGCCATATTGATTATCACTGTAAATATCATGACATGGTAGACAAAATTGAACAGAATAATAATATAATAACAGTTTGAAGCTAAAATTAGGATTAAAGTGTGTAAAATGGGATTTTCATGTCCGAGTTCCTAGGTTATACCATTGTGAGAAAGTGATGTCACTAGTCATGTGCCAAAATGTAATTAAGAAAGATAAATTTTCCAAAAACTTATTAAACAAGAGCATTAAATTAAAAAAAGAATGGTATAAATTTTATTTAAAATTATAATCAGAGTAATATCTAATAGAAATAATTCAATAAAACTGGTTCATTATGCCATTATAATAATTTATTATAATAGCTAAATTAAAATAGCTTCAGAGAAAAATATTACACCAAATTAAATAAGTAAGAAAATCAACACTGATCAGAGAGATAATTTTGATGGGAAATAAAAGTCATTAAAATTACAGACAAATAACTAAAATCATCATCCATCACACACCAGGGATAAATAGCATCTAACCAAAGAAATTTAAGAATGAAAAGTTGTCATAACATAAAGTTCGAAAAATTAACTATTCTACAAAGTGGTACTTTTTCAGGAAGTTTGGAGAAAAAATAAGATCACACCTTATGAGAATTGTTCCCACAATTGGAGACAGTAAAAAAATAAGAATCAACTTTTCCTCGTTACATCAGTTTGAAGGGAAGCATGATCCACTATGGTTTTCATCACATTAGAGCAGTTGCAGTGAGACTTTTAAATTTTTCAACATTTTACTTACGGAGATAGAATATGTTTTGGCCAAGATGAACTTAGAAATTTCTTAAGCGTGGTTTCAGTAATGAACTTTGAAATTAATTTGAATCCAGTTGAACCTTAGTATGATTTTTGCGAAAGTTTTAGGCAGAATAATAAGTGAATGTGAAGTTGTATTGTGGCTGCCTACAGTCTTCATATAAGGGTTTCGAATGTTCGATGCCATATTAGGATTTATAATGTATTTTATCAGTTTAAATTCAACAAACTTAATTTGAAGACTATATTGACTGGTTTTCATCTGTGACTTTTATTTGGATGTATAAGGTGATATCACTTTAATTCTTTTCCCTTGTTACAGAGAAATATTTGAAGTTATTATTTGTTATGTTTTAAAAATTATATCGTTAAGGTAGCCTCCTTTCCAGTCAATGCATTGAGATACTTGATTTTTTAAGCTTCTCTCCATTCTTTCCAGCATATTGGTGCTTATGTTGTTGATAAAAGCTTGAATATTGAGCCAGGGTCCTTGAACAGTCGGTGTAAACTAGAGATTTCAAATAGCCCCACAAAAATGTTACATGGGGTCTAAATCGAGTAAGCATGCCAGCCACTGAAGATGAGGCATCTGGAAAAGTGTTCTGGCAAAAGATTCATTGATGTTCGCACCGTGTGGGCTGTAGCACCATCCAGCTGAAACCACACATCCCCCACATCCATTTCTTGCAATTTTGGTTAAAAAACCTCCTCAATCAGGTGGAAAAAACGCCTGCAGATCGCCTAGGAGATAGAATAATTGACTGCCTAACCTGTTTCATGATTCTGGATATTTTAACAGTTCTTGAACATCGAGTGTTTTTGTTTTTTTTTTTTTTTTTTGGTCTGCATTTCACCAGTTTCCAGGTGTGATTTTAAAGTGATTCCTGAATTCATGTTGAGTGGCAATGATTGAACAGCTGCTTGGAAAGTATACCTTTAAGGCAAATACTGAATGACTGTTACTACACCTACAGGCCAGAAAATGTTAGTTCCTGCTCTTTCGAGTAAGTGCATCCTCACCCTTCTTGGAATAACAATCACTTCGAGACGCACGTTTAAAATAAGGAAGTTTCCCTGCCAAATCCTGTATAACCTTAAACCATTATCTAGGGTGGTCCCCATGGGTGAAGTGGTACAGTGCTCTACTGTAGAATGGAAGGTTAATGGAATAGAATCCACACTCGACGAAACTTATGCCAAACCTGGCAGAATGGGGATAAAATGCTTGCTTCGTGTTGCAGGGTCGCCTATTCGAGTCCACGGATTGGAGTCCAGGGGCATTGGTGCTTTTAGTTAAATGTTGTGTTTGTCTTGTGTTGTCCTTATAAAAGAGGAAAAATAACAACATTGATATGAAATCTGTACTTTTAACTATCAAAAAAAAAAAAAAAAAAAAAAAAAAAACCTTATCGGTTGCAGCAAAATAGTAATACAGAGTGGCAACCATCTTACAAACTATTCAGTTACTTGGTTACAATTTATGAATGGACTGCTGTTACCCCAGCAGACATTATATCATAACACTGTTGTCCATGATGTACTTTTTCGTTTGCCATATTTTTACCAGATACGGAAGACTGCTGTATTCATCTATTAAATAATTGACTGTTTCCATATGTTTTTCTATGTTATATTCTGCTTTGTTAGTATTTCTTTTAATTTTATTTCAAGTGAAATGAAAAGATAATTTACAATTCAGCAGCAAAATAATCAGTCAAGTGAGTTGCCCATAAATTCTGAGGGTCCAAACACATATTGTTTATTTAATTTACTTAAAAATCTTTGTAAAAAAATTTTTGTTCACGATTGATTCTTAAATCAAATTCATAAGTGGTTTCCAAGTCAGTAACACAGCTTTAGACAAGGATATTCATGTGAATTTCGGTTAATATCCTATATGGAAGATATTTCAGATGGAATGGACAGGGGAGATCAAGTTGACAGTATAACACTAGATCTTTCAAAGGCCTTTTACAGAGTGAGCCATAAAATGGTGCTGAATAAGGTAAAAACTATTGGAGTTCATAAAAAGGTGATTTGCTGGGTAGAAGAATTCCTTAAAAGCAGAAAGCAAAAAGTTAGGATAGGAAATGCAGTATTAAAAGAAGTAGGAGTGAACATGGGAGTCCCACGGTGTAGTGTATTGGGACCTTTGTTATTCATTATTCTAATGAATGATTGTGTTAATGGTTTACTGTCAGCAGTTAGATTGTTTGCAGATGACATAATGTTATATAAGAGGATCAAAACAATAGTAGACTGTAAACAGCTGCAGGGTGATCTAGATACGATAACTAGCTGGGAGAGTCAAAATGGGATGGCGATAAATAAAAAGAAGAGCCAGCTTATTAGGTATACAGATGAAAAGCTAAAGGTTGATTAAGATAATAAAGTGTGGAAGGAGCTACTTATTGAAGACTTGGAATGTAAATACCTTAGCATAATATTTGATAGCAGACCTAACTGGACAGGACAAATTGGACAGGTAGTAGGGAAAGGGTTCAAAATCCTTCACATTTCGGAAAGAGCAATTAGGGGATGGACTAGAGAAGTAAGGGAATTGGGGTACAAAACTTTGGTCAGACCACTGCTGGAATATGGTGCTACAGTTTTTGACCCACATTTTGGGGATCAAATACAGGAGTTGGAGGGGGTGCAGAGGAGGGCTGACAGATTTGCCTTTGGAAATTACCGCAGAACACAATCAGTATCTAATATGATAAAGGAGTGGGAGTTGGATTCATTGGAGGATAGAAGGAGGGTGAAGAGAGTCATAGGAGTATACAAGGCATATACTGGTGATGAAGCATGGAAAGATGTTGGTGGGAAAATTAAGAGAGGTGCTTGGAAAGATAAGGTTGACCATGATCACAAGCTGGCACTTGATTTCAGGCATAAGGGTGTGGGAAAATTTTCTTTCATATGAAAAGGTGTAAGGGACTGTAATAAATTGTCAAGAGAAGTGATGAATAATTTACAGGAAACACTGAAGTAATTTAAAGCAAAAAGTAGTAGAGGGTGTAAGACAACAAGCTTATGGAGGGGTTGTGCATAAAGCTTAAATCTTAGCTATAACCATGTATAGACTTGGAAGTTACAGTTCCGACTTATTTGATGACTTGGCCGCCACATAGCTTTTAACCCAAAAACTATGGAAAGGTAAAAGTTCAATGATGATGATTCGTTCATTCTTGTTAGATAAATATATTCTTGAAATTTTACAAGTCAGAAAACAGCACAGGCAATCAAACAATTTTTCCAAAGAACATTTTACAAGTTCAATTAACCGTTCAAGCCAGACCACACCCCAATAGTTCAAGGAATCAAATCACTAGTTGAAGAAAGCCAATAAAAGTTCATCACATCCTCCCATTGTTCAATAGTTTAGTTAATTTCAAACAATCCCGAGACCCCACTTGGCGAAATACTAGTTTACAGCAACATTACGATTAACTTGAATAAAAGAGGCGGCATTATTCCAAAATAAAACTTGCACAGTTGTGCTTGATATGAAACTTGCAGGCCTACTAAGCTAAATGTTACTGTGTGCATACTTTCTGACAGACTGAGACCGACCAACTGAACGTATTCATCGATATCACTTCACGCTCTGCGCTTCTCGAAGATTCCTGGCGACTGCTCTTTCACGAACCATGGGAAAAACTCTTTTCCTCATTCACACGGATAAATCCTGGGAGGCTAATCAGATTTCAAATCGCACGTCAGAAAAAGTTTTGACATGAAATTTGACCTTGACTATAAAAATAATTCAATCACTCTCAAATTTTATAAATAGCTAGATCTTCAAGTAAACGTTAACTTTAGTTATTATACAAAATTTTGTAACATTAATACTTTAGCCAAAAATAAATAATTTAAACATGAACTTCCACTATAGGCGAATGCCGAAAACCAATGTAACAGAAAATACTATCTCAACAACTGTAAAACTGCTTTATAACTTGTATTATCATAGAAAATGACTATAAAAATGAAATGCAATAATATTCTATCCAATCTAACTTGTGGTTCTAAAAATGAAATTTTTTTACGCAGTTACAAAATTTAATAGATAGCTTACAAGGGCAAAAGTAGGTTGGAAGAGGGAAGAGGAAAGAGTGGTGTGTAGGGAGAAATCCACCAGAACTGACACTCCATCACAATTTTATCAATTATTATTTTTATTATTTGTTTAGTCAAATTGTTTTTAATTTGATATACATAAAATAAATTAAAAAACAATAAGGGAATAAAAATCTGTTGAAAAATGTTAGTGGGTCTTAGTTTTTCTGACATATTTATCCCATTCATGAAATTTTCCATCAAACAATACATAAGAATTTTTGTTGAAAAATTTGTCTTCTGAATGATCTAGTTATTTTTCTAAAACCATAAAGTCCAGAAAGTTTAGAAAGCTATACATCATCGTTTATTTTAAAAGAATTTTCATGTAAATATTTGCAGAAATAAGAGAGGCAGGGGAATCAAATAATAATTTTTCCCACTCCATAAGCTTGCACAAATTGTGGAATGAAAGTAAAATCCATATCCTTGAGTTTGTAGGATGTCAATACTAAACCCATTACAGTTTTTTCACTCCATGTTTATATATATATATATATATATATATATATATATATATATATTAGAACACTCCAAATTTATGCTCTGTCCACATGGCTCTGAGAATTTTTCCCACCCTTTGGTAAACTACATTTCAAAAGATACCCCCTTTTTTAATAACTTAAAAAAATCCTGTCTTATTGATTGTTTTTATTGTGTACCTGTTGCTTAAGAACAGTTATTTGGAGATACCCTAGAATATAAGTATTCACACAATAATTAAGTGTACCATAGACAATGCCTTATAACCAATAGTCCTCACTTTAATTGCCTACATTCCTGAATAGAAACTAGCAGGTACTTAAAACAAATTTTATTTCTGTTCAGCAATGTGAAACCTTTTGAAAACAAAAATCTGTATGGTCTTTTTGTTGGTTTGGTCAATTCATTTTAGAATTTCCAACTTTTATACAAACAGTATTTTCTAAATACAAAGATAATATACAACTAAGTACTGTGTAAGTCAAAAATATTAAGAACAGATTCTTGCCAAGAGTTAATTTGCCAAACTTTTACTTTGTTATTTAACCAGTGTTGATTTTGAATTAAAATAACATGGTAGTAAACTCCTCAATTTACTAAATTGTAGGTGGGAGAAGGAGCTTTCCAAGGGAAATATTTCTGCACTCCAATAATGACTAGCACAAGGGAAGAAAGGATTCATATATACATCTGCATGACAGCTAATTTATCTTCTCTCATCTTCAATTACAAACTATGTCATCTTGTCTGCCAGACAATCGAAGTTTAATTTTGTATCAATACTGCGACTCATTCTTAAGGACTGTGGCAAGCAGTCATGAATTAAGCAGCTCTTTTCTGTACACTATCAATCTGTCATGACACAGGTCCCAACCTGCACAACAGTAGTCCAAATGTGGTTGTATGAAGGTTATGTACTCTTATCTCCTTTGTATAAGCATAGTAATTTTTCAAAATTCGACCTACAAATGACAGCCCAGAATTAGCCTTATGTACTTTGTGCAAGTCCCATTTTGTGTTACTTTGTATGGTTATACCCAAATACTTAATGGAATCAACAATGTCAATAACTGAACTGTTTACTTTGTACCCCAAAACAAACAGATTCTTTTTATTACATATGAACATTGCCTTTTTTCCCAATTTGGTTTAGGTTGTCATTGATCGCACAATCCTGAAATAACATCCAAATCAAATTGAATTTTTAAACAGGTGGCAAAATTTCTTACTTCTCCATAGATGACTGTGTCATCAGTGAACAATCCCAATCATTGTCATGAAGATCAATTATAAAAATTAAGAAAAGAAGTGGCTACATAACACTTCCTTGAGGGATGCCTGGTGTAACATCTACATTGGAAGACTCTTCTCCAACCATGATGATATACTGTGATTGACCAGTTAGAAAATTTCATACCCATTCACAAATCTTATTGTATTACCATACACTTAAATCTTTGCTAAAAGGATGTTATGGGCTACAGAATCAAAAGATTTCTGAAAATCAAAAAATATCACAATTACTTTTGATCATGTATCAGTAGTTTTGCATCATGTGAAAATATTGTTGGTTGCGTTTCAGATACCCAAAATCCATTCTGCTTCAGTATAGGAAAGTTATTTTTGTCCAGAAACTTATTATTTGACTGTGTAGGATGCTCCAGAACTTTACTGCAAACAGATGTAAGTGATATGGTTCAGTAGATTCTAAGTTTGCTTCAATCTCCTTCTTCAAAATTGGAACTACTTGGACAATTTTCAAAGTTGGCACGTGCTTCTTCTGTTTCTAATGATTTGTGGAATGTATTGGACATAAGTGGTTCAATTTCCATAGCATATTCTGACAATATTATTACTGTAATACTATCTGGACCTGGTGCTTATCCCCCAGTTTAGGTGCTCTAATTTTGTTACGACACTTGCAGCATCTATTCATAACAAATTCATCTTTGACTCCATGTGTCATGGAAGACTAGGTATGTTATCCTTATTCTCATCAGTTAGTGAACATCCAAAATCAGCATATAGTATGTAAGTCTCACATCCAACATTAGTAGTGCTGACATACTATTGTCCCTTCCACTAACTTTTGTCATGTATTACAAATTTTTGGTTTTTTTTTCCTGAGGCTTTTAGATAGCAAATTGCAATGGATATCATTAAACACTTTGCGCATTATATTTTTAAGAAGTCTTCTTAACTAAGTTTCTAAATCACTACTTGTCCTTAAGCAAGTATGTATCCTCCTTTGCTTTTTGTATAATCTTTTAACTTCAGATGTACACCATGGTACCATATATCTTTCCGTCCTGTGATTGTGGTTGATTCAACATGTGTAATAACATACCTTCCTAGACCATACACATAAATCAATGCCACTACTCTTCAACAGATTATTTTGTTACTTTGAAGGTGTGCTAATTATCCCTCAAGAAAACTCTAAAAGATTCTTTTATGTATTTTAGAAATTGTAAATAATACTTAATTTTTTCAGTAATTGATTTTATTGTTGTAATTACTATTTTGTGACTGATTAATTTTGTGGCCATTGAGATGTCTCTGAATGATTGTGGCTTATTTGTAACTATAAGATCTCAAATGTTTGGTTAAATTAACCTGCTGTATCTGAGTACAGGTCAAGAATGATTCAACAAGCTATTTTATCCCTGCCACCAGTCATATGAAGGTAATTAGTCCAGTAAATATAAGACAAGATGAAGTCTGCTCCTAGAATTATAGCATGATGCTGAAAAAGTTAAGCTATATTGTTTACTCTATTTCATAACACCTCAGCAACAGTTATGTGGTATTAGGTGGATGGTAGAAGGCACCTATCACTTTCAATCCTGGCTACTTTATGTTTAATTCATAAGATTTCACAAACTGAATCAATGTCTCATTCATTACTCAAAATGAATTTACTGATTTATATTAATCTGTATTTCAGTACTAACTTTTATGTAATTTTTAATACATTATGTCTGTAGCTGGTGCAAGTGATGGTTTTGAGTAACCTGCTATAAGCACACACTATTCATGTATATTCAATCTATCCTTATGGAAAACCTTCATTCTATTAACTTATATCTGGTTTTAACCAGTGTTCTGTACTGATTACAATATTAGAATTGTAAAAGTAATGAGAAAATGACTACATGTATGTATTCATTACTAAACTAATCAGTACCCATTACTTTTGAATTGTTACTAGTTACTTTTGATACAATCGAACACTAGCACGAAACATCGAAATGAGTTGTGTCGCATATGGGACGACTTCATTCATACTTGGTAAAGTTTAAGTAAATTGTTTATTTAGAAAATAAGTTTATGTCTGTTGTTAGTTTGGATATAGCCTAAAGTAATTAGCACATGGATTTTTCTTGTAGTTGGTACTTTTGCATGCGTGATGTATTTTAAAGTTCTTCCAGTCTAATTTCTTTATATTGTAGATGATAGTAGCAAGAGTTTGAAAATAGTGACATTGCCAAAGAAGTTGGTCTCCCCCCCCCCCCCCCACACACACACACACTCACTTTTTTTATGTATGGAAGTGGTGAACAAGTTCTTGCCTTTAACCACAAATGATGCTAGCAACAAAATAGAAACCATGAAGCATAGAGATAATCTGGTGCTTAATATATTGTGCAAACATACCTGTGTTTGATACAAAATTCTGATAATTTGTTGTTATTGTATAAAATATGGAAAAATATGTGACTGAAAATTTTCAGTTCAGTTTCATGTACAGTCAATTTTGTTTCCTCAGTCCTATGCCATTATCTTTCTATCTAGGTTTCCCCCCTAAACAGGCCCCAGAATCTACAGTCAGATCATGCTGAATTGGGTGACCAGTTCCTCTCCTCCAGGTGTTTAGTGTTAGTTTGTGTGTGTCAGGTGACTCTAGCTATTGCTTATTTGTGCTGTGTACTATGGATATGAAAGAAGAGAAACAGTGAAACCTGGAACTGATCATTCAGAACTGCTTTCTTCTGAGAGAGACAAAGAGGGCCACAAAGTTTAATATCTCCATTTGATGGGTGAATCGCAATTAACAATGTCATGTAACCTTGCTGCTATACAGTTCAAAAAAGCTTGGATGGTTAGGAACTGTTCATCATCTTTCTTGCCATACTTGCTAAGTACCAGATGATGAAAATTTCTCCTGTCACTAGTGTTGGAACCAGCAAACCTCATATTAAGGGCCAGGTCAGTTACTGTGTATAAGTGATCATGGCCATTTGTGTTTATTCCTGTTTCATACTCAAGTCATATGTTTGGACAGCATCTTGAACATTTCATTCTTTTGAAGTCACACTTTCTGATATTAATGAGGATGTATCTCAGGCTGGCTATGTCTAGATCAATTTTCTCTAAATTTCTTGAAACTGACTATGAATTTCTAGGAATTTTTTCAAGTTTCAAAGTGAAACTCCAGCATTTTTGTTGAATATTGAAGTTTTCAGTGATCATTACTGATTAAAGGGTAATATCTCCTGTCTCTAATGACCTTGACTCTGATCAGCTTTCATCCGTAAATGTTCAATTATCCCTTTTTATGACTCTGTCTATTTTAGTATGTGTTATACCTGTGCGGATTCCTAACCAACCATTTGAGATTCTGTGAGCATTATAAAGCTGTAACAAAGAATAACCTTGATTAGCATACTGCAGTTTGACTACATCCTGCCCCTTCATATACATCAGCCATGCTCATTCTGATATTTAAGCAGTTCTTAATAATCACCATGCATATGATACCCAATTTATACCTGAGAAGTATTTATTTCCCAAACAGACTATCACAAACACAGGCACAACAGTTCAGTTTATATACAATTAACCGCCACTTTACTCTTTCAGAAGTCATTGCTTTTGGAAAACTTTTAGTAATATCCTTCATTTAATATTAGAGTGTATCAGAGTTGTAAAAAGGTATAAGGGCATGACATTTCTTGCCCGGAGACACTGAAGGGTTGTTGTCGCCAAGTGACAGAATTTTTGTTTGCTGCACATCTCTCCTGCCATTGCTAGTTGTACAGTTTAATGTGGAATCCAGACCATGGAACATTCAGGCATTCTCATATGGTTATATATATATATATACATGGTTATTTTATGGCTTTTGCTGTTTCTCGCTTTCTATTGCTTTTGGTCTGACCATTAGTATTCCATTAGTTCTCTATTTGACATGGCTTCTACCAACTTCTGACGGATCTTTTTATTTCTTTTGGATGATTTCCATTCCCAAGCTTTTTTTAACCATCTGGTATCTCTTGTTCACTGATAGTGTCTGAACCATGTGAGAAATTTCCGTTCACAGCCTTTTTGCTATTATCAGGACTGGCCCTTTGTCGGGTGGATGGCAATGGTTGGTGGGTACGGTTCTGGGCAAGCCACTTGCTGTGATATTGTAGGCTTCGATACTAACATCACAGCTGAAGATTTCTGTATGGTTGTAACTGCGACCTCAACCTCTTCGCTTGTGATAGTCAACTCTGAGATTTGTTTGAGTCTGCCTGGGGTGAAATAGGTAGCAAGAGGTAATGGAACAATTTTACTGAGTGAAAGAGGAGATGTAGGAACAGCTGGTTTATTGTTCCAGTGAATACTACAATGTACAGTGGTTATCATGCAGAAGAAGCTGTCCACACTGCTATGTAGGAATGGATAAGACTAGAATCAATCGGCAATAATCAACATATGGTACAGCCTAGGAGAGAGGCAGATTGGCTGACTGACTGGGGGGGGGAGGAAGGTGTGCAATGTGCACCCTAAAAGATCAAGAAGACCAAAGTATCAATTTATTGACAAAAGTAACCTCGGTCATGACGTCTCACTGTCTGGATTAAGCACCTCCTCAGTCAATCCTTTTGCCAATTCAGAACATTTGAAAATTCTAGACTTACCTTAGAGTTGAACAAACAACTGTATTAACTAACTATGGTCCAATATGACCTCAATACTATAGTGGTGATTGCGGCATGCACGCACACACACACACACACACACACACACACTTGTGACTGAGATAATTCTAGTGTGTTTTGATATATAACTATTATGTCTCCTGAATTCCATTTCAAGCAACCACAATCTGTATTTATTTGTTTCGTTATTTCTAACGCCTCTACACCATAAGTGCAGATACTTTCCATTATACTGCCATAGTAGTTTCACTCTCTCACTCTCTTGTTTTTGCTCCATAACAGTAGATTAAGGTGACAGATCACCCTTCTCCCCTGTACTATCTTGCTGAGCACATCCTCGCTTCTTCAGCCATTCAATGAAGTTATAACACCTAGGTATATAAAACATTAGCAGTGCTTAACTGTAGATGGAACAATGTTAAGGTAGCTTGAAAGTTTTCTCCAGCTGCCATATACTGATTCTTTTCCATGTTTATAGCAAGTGCAGACTTTATGAATTCCTCTTCGTCTTGATCACTAGCCACTATTGGCAAGGAGCTAGGTATATAGAATTTCATCACCGATCGTGTTTTCTATGCTACTACATTTTTGTTACTAATTTTTAAGCACTTCTGTACAAGAAGTTATGCTGGAGACCATCCTTGTCTTAGACCATTTGTCACATCAAACTCTTGATAGTTTCCCATTTATTTTAACTGCATTCCAACATCCATTGTACGGCTTCTCTCTCACAATTACGTATCCTTCAGTGGTAAAATTTTATCTTGTACTATGCTATAATTTATTTAATGGCACTGCATCCTTTTACAAATTGGCAAAGACTTAGCATGTAGGTCTTCCTCTTGCTACTCATTTTTCAATAAGGATTTTTAGCATGAAGACGCCGTTTATCCGTTAATACAGGATAATCCTGACCTGAAGCCACTTTGCTGCTCTTCCTCTATAAACTGTTTAACTCTCTGTTTAATAACTTTCTCATATAATCATGCTACTGAATTGTTACTTTTATGCTCTAATCATTTTGCAGCTTTGTCTTCCTCTTTTTTTATATTTATAGCTTTAATTATTGCCATTTTACATTCGTCTTGTGGGTTTTCAGCTTGTAAATAATAGGGTATGTGACTAATTTTGAGAAAGTAGTCAGTAATGTAGGTGCACATCTACTATAATTAAAAAATATTATTTCTTGAATAAACAAATGGAAAAATGCAAAATTTTACATTTTTATATGCTAATTTGAATTTGGCACCAAAATACCAATAGCTGTCAAGTTGACTCCTATGATCTCACGTCTCTGGTCATGCCAATGTAAGCAAAGTGGCAGTTTGCTTATTTTGTTGATAAAATGAGTTCTACAGTTTACAAGTGATGCATAGTGCCTCAGTGTTTAAACACGTCATTTTAAAGGCAAACAAACTCTTTATTTACATTCCACACAAGGAAGAAATAGGGAAAAAATGCTGAAGCTTGCAAATATGTGACCCATATTATTTGTCTACAAAGTCTTCAGAATATTTTTGTGGAGACTACTTTGACTTAGTTTTACTTAATATTTTGTTTAATAAGCCATACACCTCAAAATTTAGTTCTGTGATAAACTTAAATTTTTATCTACAAATGAAGTCACTTTCAAAGATGAGTATTCTGTGACCCAATAAGCAAATTGAATTGTAACCTGTTATGAACTCATACATGGTTTAAATTAATACAAGTACATAACTCATCTAGCAAATTAGCAATTATTTTCAAAATATGCCCATAATTTTCATTATGTTGCTATTGTTAAGTGTGTGCTGTTCATAGTTTAACAATACTGGTGATTTGTTTTTTATTTCCTAATAGCCTACAGCTAATACAAATAAAGTTACATTTTGATAGGTTTAGTTATACTTCATAATCATAATTAATATATTATCTCACCTGAATATTGGTATATTGTCCTGAAAAATGTTTACTGCTAGTTCATTGTCTACTTATGCAGTTAACAATTAAACTTTATTTTCAACTTAACTACTGCGTCTTCTAATATTCAGCTTATAACAACAATTCTTTGTAGGCTATGTAAGTTTCTGAAATCTGTCCTCTAAACTGAGTATAAAGCCTGACATTCAAATACAGCGCTGAGAAAGCCTTTTTTTTTTCTTGCATAATATTTCTTAATTATTTAAAATTATGTGCAGTTTTCAGCACAAAAATACACTTTCAGTTTCTGAGCATACAATCTTTGAGATGAATTTTTACATTCCTTAAATCTGCTGTATAGAACTCTCCATTTTATGTGATAAACTTTCCCAGCATTGTCACATCAATATTGGCAAATTAGAGCTGCTTGCTTTGTTAAATCTGGCCTTCATTCCAAATATTATTTGTTTTATGGATTAGTAACCAAACCTTAGTAATAGATTAGCTTCAAACCTCAAATATATGATGCATGGATTGTCGACAGGCCTTATTACATGGAGCAAAACAGGTAAGAGCAGAGGTGTGATGTCACATGTTCCACGTCACATAACTTTTCGGCATTTTTATTTTATTAATAATAATGTTAACTCTTTTTGAAAAAATAAAGTTGATTTCCAGCATCCTTACAACCTATTCTATCATTTGCAATCAAAGTTTCATAGTTTTGTTTTTGTTAAATGGAGTTACAAGCTTTTTAATCAGTATATCAGTGGCTGCTTTAATAGGTTTGATATTAATATTTGCATGGACCGATAATTTCTTATTCTTTATTTTTGTTAGCACATCTCTAATTTCTTTGACCCATATCCTAGGCTTATGGTTTCGGAGCTTTATATTGTTTTCACAGATCATCTTGAAAAAATATTCAATTTTAGATGAGTTTGATTGTCATGTATCCATTCTATCATGCCAGTCAAATTTATCCTAGCATGTTATTTTATCACATGCATTTTACTAGCTTTCAGGTTTTATTTGACTAAGTATTTCCCATAATTAACTCCTCCACATACCTTATCTCTGCATCACAATGATTCTTGCCCTCTCTGATTTTTGTTTGCAACTATTTTTCATATTCATGTTTCTTAGCTTCTATAACATCTTCTATGCTATCATTCTACTGTGAGGTGCATTGTTTAATTTAATTTAATTCCAATGGAGCACACACTTTGGTGGCAATTTCCCTACACACCCATCTTCCCCCTATCATGCACCCACCTACATTTGCCCTCTACAAATTTTAACTTTAAATTCTTTTAACGTTTTCGGTAAGATATTCATCATTCCCCTTGGTAACTTATTACAATCCCTGACACCCTCACCTAAGAAGAAACTCTTCCCACACCCATGTGCCTGAAATCGAGTGCCAGCTTGTGGTCATGGTCATCTTTTCCCTTCCATGAACTACTTTTCATACCTACTGCAATATCTTTCCATGCCTCATCACCTTTGATTTGTGGTTCTAAGGCTTTGAATGCTACTCCATGAATGTAAAATTTTATTAATTTGTACATGTTATTTCATGTATCATGTATCATTTATTATTTGTGTCAAAATTGTAACATGTTGAAGCTAATTTATAAATCGGGTAATCATTGAGGCTTTTCAAATTAAAGTTAATAAGTTTTGTTTTTATTGCAAGTTCATCTTATGTTGTGTTGGTTGCTTGTCTGAATGGAAAGTATATTTCTGCAGCTGGCAGGTTGTGGTCTGATACACATTCTGGGTTCTGTTGTATCCTGTCTCATGGATTCAGAGTTAATTTGTTGCCTCACAATAATTTAACCTATTAGGGATCTTAGATTTTGACTTGACTGTTCAACTGTAACTGTATATCTTTGTTGGAACCATTCATTTGTTGTTAATCTATGTCAATTGCATGCTTTATTAATCTTCATTTATGTTGACTGTGTCTTCACAAAACTTCCAACAATAGGCATGTTTTCTTTCCAGCTGTTGCATTTGGATCCCCCAATACAATTATTTCTTTGTGGTCATTGCTAAAATCCAACATCCTTATCAGTTAATCAGAGATGGAATCCTTCACCATTGGCGCATCTACATTTGTTGCATAAGCAACCACTGTAACTACTGTATTGGTTTTTATTTTCATTTCTACTTTGACAATGTATTGATATGCTCCAAATATTTTATATTCCCTTTGCATTTTTACTTAATAGGTAACATTATTCTACTTTGGGCCCTTTCCTCTTTTGGCTCACCACTATGCATATATATGTACCCTCGTTTTTCTTCTGTATCTTTCCAAATTTTTTGTTTTGGTCAGTGCTACAATGCCCATGTTATATTTCTCATTTTCTCTGAAGGCTTCTGAGCTATGTGAAATTAAGTAAAGAGAGATGTCACAAATATTGAAAATAAATACATTTTAAAACATAGAAAGTCATTAATACTGTATTCCGCCCCCCCCTCAAAAAAAATCCCTTTTTATCCTTTACATGAATACCTATTAATCCAAGGGGAAAAAACTATCATAGACACTAATGGCCATTATTTTATTTAGATGAGGTTTTAATTCTTTTCCAATTGCCCTTGCCATGTGTGCCAGGTCTCACTTAATATAGTACTCTCAAATTTGCATGAGAATCTTTGTTACAGAACCATTCTGCAATTGAGCTGCATAGATGTACAGAAATCCTGTTGATGCTTCATAATGTAACACTTGCCACAAAAAAATTATATTGAATATAAAGTTATATTATAAATTATATATCATTATTTTTCTTTGCACTATTAAAGCAAACTGAGTGCAGTGGGGCAATGGTAACGCTCTTATCTTCACATTTGGGAGGATGCAGGTTTGAATCCCCTGTCTGACCATCCAGATTTTTGTTTTCCATAGTTTCCTGCACATCAGGTAAATTTCAGATTGGTTTCTACATAATGTCATGGCTGAATGTCTTCCCATTCCTTTTCCCCAGTTTTTTCCCCATCTCTAATGGCCTCAATGTTGACAAGGTATAAAGCCATAGGAAAATAAAATTGAAACAAATAATTTCTCATTCCTTTTTTTTTAATTTTAAAGTTAAAGGATATAATAACAACTCCTAGATGTAATAGAATCCCAAAGCTGAACAAGCTAGTAATTACCAAGGGGTAATATTTTATGAGAATAGGATAAACATGAGTACAAATTAAATAAAAACAAGTCATTTGGAATAGGTTCATCTAAGCACATCATTAATGTTGCAACAGCACGTAGTCTGACAGCAATCATACTAACTAAATGTCATAAACTTGTTTCAGGTAATTTGTTTACTTATAATTGAGGATAAGAGGTTCATGTGTCCATTGCACTACACACTTGTTTATGGATTCTAGTATGTGAAGGATTTTTAACAATCAGAAATTTGACACAAATGGTATGCACAGTTTGACAATGATATACTTTTGAAGCATCATGTACATGTGACATAAGCTCCTCTGTGAAGTTTCTAACCTCAATTACCACAAGTTGTCACAAAATGAACATCGTGCCACAGACAGCTTTGCAAATCGAAGACCTTATTCACAATTATGAACAAATAATTATTCATCAAAAACATCAAATGCTGGGATTGGTGTATAGGGTGACAAAGCAAGCAGAAATGTCAGATTTGCCAAATAATGGACTAAGAACAGCAGAAGAATGGTGGAGAAAATACAGAGCAACAATATTAAAGACAGCAAGAACATGAAAATAGAGAAGAAGCAGAAAACATCTTGAATAAAATGAGCATTTAACAGAAGCAGTGATAATTAAGAACAGAATACAGAGACAGTGGTTTCAAGGCAGAACATGAGAAAAAGGATCTAAATGAAAATGACTAGCTTTTGCTTCTTTGGAAAAAAATATGATAAAAGTGACAAATGAAAACTCTTGATGGTTTTAGAAAGAAACTGGCAATGGAAAAAAGAAAATACTTAATGGGATAGTTAGACACAAAAGCGTATCCTAGAGTACTCGACACATTGGGAAAATTGCAGTCAAAAGATGATTTAATGAAACTGTGGAAAGAATATTTGAAAAAAACCTGTTGAAAATAACAGAAATTCAATCATCAGAAATATGAAAGAAATGGCAGGAGCATTAGTAATGCAGTCGTTGTATCGAGTTACTTGTGTATTTTGGAAAGAAAGGTTATTAACAAAGTAATGGAGACAGGGCCATAATGACAATCTTTATATATAAAGATGAATATATGTTTGTTTGTTAGTTTCTTTGTTGGGTTTTGGTTTGTTTGTTTGTTAGTTTGTTGTTCTTCATACAAATCCACAGTTTTCATCCGATCTGGATGAAACATTGCACACTTATCCTTTGAAACAAGGAGAAAAATACTGTCTACATTTGGTTGAAAAATTATCTGTATAAATAACACATTTGGTCTCATAACTTCGAAATATGGCGATAGACAGACACGTTGGATAAGGACATCTCCGTACCGTATTTCTGTGTAGTGAACTGCCAGCTCAGTGGCTAAAGCGCTACCTTACGAACGTCGTGGTCTCCAGTTCAAATCTCCATGGAGGCTAATGTTTTTAAAAATTGTTTTTGATTGTAAGAGTCATGGTTGGGCCGTCGGATATTCGGATTGAATTTTAAACTGTAGATATCACAAAGGTAGGGGTGCAACCTGAGGCAATTCATAGGTAGTCTTGCAATACAGTAGATGTACACTTTTTTTACATTATATTGATCCATCAGGGGTGATTCATAGTCCGTGTGTGTGTAATCTTCAGTAGGAATACTATAAATGCGGAAGTAAGTCTTTGTCTTATGTTACGTCTTGACAATTAAATGCCTATACCGATATTAACGGAATTTGACGAGAAAATCTGTAGGGAGGGCACTGGACTATGCTTGCTCTTCATACAAATCAACAGTTTTCATCCTATCTCGATGAAACTTTGCACACTATCCTTTGAAACAAGGAGATAAATACTGTCTATATTTGGTTGAAAAATTATCTGTATAAATAATACATGTTGTCTTATAATTGAAAAAATTTCCGTCGAATCGAAGTTGTCCGGTTCAAATAGTGCAATTAGGAGCAGAGATATTCGTAATTAAAATGAAAGAAATGATGCCGAAATATTCGGAACTTGAATTGTGTCAATACTCTGCAGTATGCCACGATAATCGGCAATACTCCGAGCACCCCAGCGGTCACATCTCTACTCCGGCCGAGCAGAGGTCAGCCCATGTAGCTCTCTAGCCGCTTCGCCAGGCAGTTGGTGCTTTAGCTCAGTGGTACCACGCTTGCCTGTCAAGCGAGCAGCTCAGGTTCGAATCTTCGTCCTCGCAATTACGATTGTTTAACTCACTTATCTTCAACTTTCCAGTGTTTTCTGGACCATCTATCTATTCTTTGATAAAACAAGAATAATCTTTATATATAATGTTTGTTTGTTAGTTTGTTTGTTCCTAATTCAAATCCACAGTTTTCATCCGATCTCGATGAAACTTTGCACACTTATCCTTTGAAACAAGGACAAAAGTACTGTCTACATATGGTTGAAAAATTATCTGTATAAATAACACATGTTGTCTCATAACTTCGAAATATGGCGATAGAAAGACACGTTGGATATGGTCGTCTCCGTACCGTGTTTCCGTATAGTGGACTGGCAGCTAAGTGGTTGAAGCGCTTACTTAAGAACGTCGTGGTCTCAGGTTCAAATCTCCATGGAGGCTAAGATTTTTAAAAATTGTTTCTCATCGTGAGAGTCAGGTATGGGCCATAGGTTATTCGGATTGAATGTTAAACTGTAGATATTAGAACGTTAGGGGTGCAATGCGAGGCAAATCGTAGGTAGTCTTGCAATGTTGTAGGTGTACACTTTTTTCGTTATAATGATCCTTCAGGTGATGTTCGCAGTCAATGTGTGAGTGCGAACCACAGTAATTCTTCATACAAATCCACAGTTTTCATCCGTACTCGATGAAACTTTGCACATTTATCCTTCGAAACAAGGAGAAAAATACTGTCTACATTTGGTTGAAAAATTATCTGTATAAATAACACATGTTGTCTCATAACTTCGAAATACAGCGATAGACAGACACGTTGGATATGGTCATCTCCGTACCGTGTTTCTGTATAGTGGACAAGCAGCTTAGTGGTTAACGCGCTTGCTTATGAACGTCATGGTCTCTGGTTCAGATCTCTGTAGAGGCTAAGATTTTTAAAAATTGTTTTTCATCGTAAGAGTCAGTCCTGGGCCGTAGGTTATTCGGATTGAATGTTAAACTGTAGATATTAGAAGGTTAGGAATGCAATGCGAGGAAAATCGTAGGTAGTCTTGCAATGTTTTAGGTGTACACTTTTTTACGTTATAATGATCCCTCAGGTGTTGTTCGCAGTCAGTGTGTGAATGTGAACCACAGTAATATTATTATAAATACAGAAGGAAGTCTCTGTCTTTTTGTTACGTTTTGACGACTAAATGGCTATATCGATGTGATGCAATTTTATAAGGAAATCTGTATGAAGAGCACAGGATATTTTTTTCAGTTGTAATCACGAAATTTTGAGACCTTATCGAATGGTGACAGAAATATGTTGGAAATTGATTCTCTTCGAGAGTCAGGATCAGCGGTACAATGATATAGTGATAGATTTCCTGTCATATTATTCCTCCTCGATATTGTTTGGGACCAGTCCTTCATTAGCCACTTTCTATATTTAATTCTGGCAAAAAAAAAATCTTAATCCATGCGTACGAAGTCACGGGTACGGGCTAGTTCATAAATAAATAGAGTAAATCGAAATGTGAGAACTGCATGGACATCACACTGCTGAGCCACTGACTGAAAATATATATATAAAAAATTCTCGTACATACAGTCAGACAAAGAATAGAGGAAACAGCATGGAATAACAGTACTGATTTAGGAAAAGAAGATAAACAACTGATGCAAATTATATACTCAGACAGATTGTGGACGAAAGATGAGAATATGGCAAGGACACCATGGTAGCTTCTATAGACCTGTGATAAAAAGTAAAAAGGAGAGCGTATGTCTGAGTCTAACAACAAAAGAAATAATGGAATTTGGAGCAAATAATGAAGAATTGTCAAGAATATGGAATTTGGGTGCTGATACAACAGTACATGGTTTTAGATGGAATGGGGAATGAGACAAAAAGATTTTGTCACCTGTTTTGTTTATTTTAATATTTGACGAAATCTTTGGTAACATTCACAGGCAGAGAAATCTGGCAGAGTTAAATGTGGTTTCATATGGGTGGAGACATACTTGAATTTGGAGGGGCTGTGGGGGAATAATTGCAATGAGGGAATTGGTTTGAAGACACGTGAGGGAGGGTATCAGTAAACACTGGCTCATTAAAGACAGAGACAATTGACAGTAAGAAAATTGATATAACCACCTATGGAAAGATGGAGGTTGATATAGGACATAGAATAGGAAAGATTAGACAATTTTGTCATCTGCTTAAGGATATAAACTGGAGGTGGAATATGGGGAAGGAAGCCATATTCTTGCTATTTAAAGTGTATTACTTACTAATATTGTTCTAAGACTCTAAAAACTTGACATTGACAAGGAACTGCTTAAGCTGACTGCAGGCAGAAGTGATATGGTTACTGACAGTTATAGAAAATGTCACAAGGAAATGATAAGATCAGAAATAAAAAAGTGGTGAGAATTTAAAGGTTGATATAAGAAAAAATGCTAAAAAGGGAAAGGTAACCATTGCTCTGTCATGTCTTACAGGTTGAGAGAGGAAAAATGTTGAAGTTAGCGCTCTTATGAAAAGGTAAGGGAAGGAAATCTATCAGAGGACCATACATGGGTTCAAATCCCATCCAGGCAAATGGCAGAATGGTTACTTCAAAAGCCTATGTTCACATTCATTCCTGTTCCTTGCCCTCAGTCCATTCCCACCTCTAATGACTTCAGTGTTGATGAGGCGTAAAGCTAGAAGCAAAAAACAGTGGCCATCACCTTGTCGCTCAATATAACTGTGTTCCCCATCTTTGGAGCCAGTTTGCCTTCATAACACCACTGTTTAGATTGTTCCTTAGTTTCTGGAGTATAGTTAGTGTATCCATGATTCCTCCACAGTTATGTATTGATGCAAAAACTTGTTAGGGTTGTGACAGAAAAGTGACATAACAGCCTCAGATTGGACTATGTGATTGCACTAATTCTCCACTGACAGAAAACGCTGCATCCATCTTGTCAAAACTTTTTTCACACTTAATTTTCCGTGCAAAATAAAAGTCTTTAACCCCTGCTCCAAAATCTCTTTTTTTCCCATTTTTCTAAATGAACAACAGTTGTCTGCTTCGATTGATAATAACAATTACACCACATGATGGATCTATCTGAGAGTTTATCTGCTATCTAGTCAGAAAGGATGCTTATTGAAAAGAAATAGGAATTTGGAGACACCTTAGAAATAAATTCTTTGACAGAACAGGATGATTTGTCTATTAAAAGTTCTTCTAATTTTTTCCTGGCATTTAATATTTATTTTATCTAGCTTTATACCTCACTGACGTCAAGGTAATTAGAGGAGGGAAAGGGCTGGGGCAAGAAGTAGGAACCAATATTACCATGTCCTTTTGAAGTAATAACCCTTGCATTCACCTGGAGTGAAAACTCAAATTTGAATGGCCGCACAGGAATTTAAACTCGAGTCCAGAGCATATCTGCTCACCCACCATACTCGGTTATTTAATCTTGTTCCCTGCCAGATATTTAACGTGTGTTGGGAGCTATTTGAAGATACATGTTCCTAAATCTCACACCCGTTTTATTACCTCCATTAGGTTTATTTTTACTGCATAATCTAGTTTTATAGTTACCTAATTTTGAAGAATTGGTGAGGCTAAATATAATAAAAAATTTATATCACATTTATTATACTTCTTTTTTTTTCCTTTTTTTCTTTTTCCAGTTTTAGAAGAAAGGATAAATATTTGTCTAATCTATATTACTTTTAAAAGTATTGGAGTGATATATAACATAAATGTTTATCCCATACATTTTCTTTTAATACAAGGTCAATTTAACAAACAATATCTAATGAGCTGCAATTACAACTTAATAGTAATATCAATGAGGTTTTCTGTTTCATGTTACTAGCTTTGATCACTTTTCAACATATTTCATTAAGTTGTACTATGTACTACTATTCAATGCACAGTCTTGTAACTTAGCTAGATCTTTTGACACACGCAACAGCAAAAAATCTGTGTGTATCCCAAATAACTGTTAATAGTGAAGTATACAACATATTTTATTTTTGAGGCAGTCTTGAATAATTCATAAAATGCAGCTATTTCATTGATACCATAACAAACTAACATTTTGTTATTATTAAATTTGTTTTAATGTTGTGAGTTGAATTTAGTGTGCCATTTGTAATAGTTATGTTAAGGGTACACAACCGGTCTCTGAGGTTCACAGCATTCAGGCACTGCACACTTGATCGGAGAAGTGCAGTGTGGCAGGACCGAGTACTGGTCCCCACATACTGACTGTCTTGATTACAATTTTAGGCAGTTTCCAACAATCATCTGGGTGAATGCCAGGACAGTGCCCAAAATCAACTTCAAAAACTACACATTTAGTGCACCCACAACATAGTTATACGTTTTGCAAACAGATATCAACACATCATACTATGAAAGGCCCAGCAAGCTGGTGCTTTGTCAAAGATGCATGTTTCATGAATATAATATCAGATCCAACCTACTGTTGAAAACTGCTCTAGAAGAGAGATGCTATGATTATTTTGGATATTTTGTCAACCCACATTTTTTTAATGACAAAAGATATTGAAAGGAAATATTCAAATGCCAAAAATTACATAGCAGATTCTCAAGATTCTCAAATCTATTCTCAAGATTAACAACTAAGCATTTTGGGAACCTTTCTAACAATTTCTATTTACTTCTATTTGTCTTGGGTTCTTTTGCTATTTAAATTTTATCATGTCTTCTTTCACCATCTACAGACTTTCTGCTTTATTATGCTTGCTGAAATGGATTTTTAATGTGTGGTGTGACAGAATGTGCCTATAATTTTTGATATTTCTCTTTCAGGTGGCGGCAGTAACTGCATGACACATCCTGTCTTCCCTACATTGATAAAGTTCCAAGTGTGTTACTGTAAATCACACTAAGTCTTTTTGAGATTTTTCTGGAAATGTAAGCCAAATAACAAAAATTTTATCAAATCATCTCATGAAAATATTAGTCAGCATCAGTCATCAGTAAACACTGTATTTTGTAAATGTTAGAACTGTGATATTGTTGAAGAACTCTTATAGAAATTTTGAGTGATTTACTATGGATAATGTGTGTGTGTTGTCAGGAAGAATACATTATTCTCATATGCTGATTAAGTTAATATCCATTAATCATTTGTAAGATGAAAAGCTTATGATGGCATTCGGAATAAAGGCTTTGTCTGAACTCTGACCATGTGTAAACCTTGGATATCCCAGCTATGGCTTTATACTAATGATAAAAGGTCACCACTTAACTTCATTTTTTACTACCTCAAGTTAAGGAAAGGTATAGAGAGAATAAATGTTCACAAGTCAGTTGGAATTAAATTCACTATATTCTTGAAAATGTTGTAAAGTCATTAGCTGGATAGGCAAACAGACAATGTCACAGTAAGAAAGTTTGCTAATTCAATTAACCGATTCGAGCCAAACCACAGCTCATATTTTACAGTACAACCTTTCAGTTGGAGAAATCTAATAAGAGTGAGTCAAACGCTTGCTTCCATTGGTTAGCTAAAGCCTGAATTTAAACAATCCCGAGGCTTCACTTGGTAAAATACTATCTTAACACTACCTTATAATAAAATTGTATGATCTAAGCTGCATGTTAATGAGCCTACTGGTTTTCAAAAACTAGCTGACTGCTTGAGCCTACATCTTGTCGCATGCACTGCTTCTTGAAGACCCCAGGTGACTGACTGCACTCGCTGCTACTGTGAACAAGGAAAGTTCAGGCAATCACGGACTGTGGGAAAGTTCCAAACATCCGTTTCACATGGGAACATGTTAGAACTGATCAAATAACTGATAAGTTTCGAATATGGTTTTGACCTTGACAATAAAAATAATTCTATCTCTGTAAAATTTTACAAATCGCTAGATCTTGTAAATAAATGTCAACTTTAGTAATTATAAATATTTTAACCGAAAATAAATAATTTAAATATGAACTTGCGAAATACTACTCCAGGTAAATGTTGAAGGCTGATACAATGCAAAATACTTTCTCAACAACTGTAAAAATCTGCTTTCTCACTTAAATTAACATAGAAACTAACTTTAGAAATAAACTACAATATTATCCAATCTAACTCACAGTTTTGGGAATAAAATTTTGTCATGAAATTACAAAATTTAATAAATACCTGACATGCCCCTCCAAAATTGAAGTTACTTTCCACAGAAAACTAACTGAAAATTTCCCAAAAAAGACTAAAAAACTGAAAAATCTCCCGCTTACCTACCTGCGGTTGGGGTTGGTTTGCCATTAATACTTTTTTCACTCTCTCTTCCTTATACCACAACAATTTGGAAAATATTATATCATCAATATAGTCAATAATATCAAATCATCACTTATAAATTGTTTCACATAGTTGACAATTTTCCAAATATTTCTGTTTCAATCAATGTTCGTTTTGTAAAATGTCAATTTTAAATGTTCAGGATCCCTAAAACTGACAGAAAAACACTTGTATTAAATATCAATTAACTGGTAAAATGTTCATTTTAATTGCCCATGTCACCTGCAAATACAACAGAAAAACACAAAAATTACAAAAAAAAAGATAGGTCAATTTTCTGTAATTTCACTTAAGACATCCTACAAGGGATAAAATATCCCAGTCCTTTCACGGTTGTGACCTTAACCGATGCGAAAAGAATTTATATCAAAAAATGACCTGTTTTATGGTTGTGTGAAAAGTGTTTGTGTTTTTCTCTCGTGTTTGAGGGTGACATGAACACTTAAAACGAACATTTTACCAGTTAATTAACATTTAATAAGAGTTTTTTTTGTGTTTTTCTCTCTTAGGGAACATGAACATTTCAAATGAACAGTTTACAAAATGAACATTGATTGAAACATAATTATTTTGAAAATTGTAAAATATGTGAAACAATTTAAGTGTTAATTTGATATTATTAATGCTACGATATTTTGCAAATTTTTGTGGTATAAGTAAGAGAGAGCGAAAGAAGTATGAATGGCAAACCAGCCCCAACCATAGGTAAATAAGAAGGTGATTTTTAGGTTTTTTCAGTTTTTTAGTCTTTTTTTTTTGGGAAAATTTCAGTTTGTTTCAATGGGAAAATAACTTCAGTTTTGGAGGGGGATGTCAAGTATCTATAAAATTTTGTAACTATGTGACAAAATTTTATTCTCAGAACCATGAGTTAGATCGGATAATATTGTATTTTGTTTCTATTGTCAGTTTCTATGTCAATTCAAGTTATAAAGCAGTCTTGCATTGGTTGAGATAATATTTTGCATTGTATCAGCCTTCAGCATTCGGCTGGAGTATTATTTCGAAAGTATCAGAATTATTTATTTTCGGCTAAACTATTAAAGTTACGATATTTTTTATAATAACTTAAGTTGGCATTTGCAATCAGATCTAGCGATTTGTAAAATTTCAGAGAGATTTATTTTTATTGTGAAGGTCAAAATTTTATGACGAAACATTTCTTACATGCGATTTGATATATGATCAACCTTCCAGAAACTACCCACGTGAAACGGAAGTTTGGGATTTTCCCACTCACCGTGAGTACCAGAACTTTCCTGGTTCGCACTAGCAGTGAGCGCAGTCATTTGCCTGTGGTCTTTGAGAAGCAGTGATGCGAAAAGATGTAGGCTCAAGCAGTTGCAGTCAGTTAGTCTTTGAGAGACAGTAGGCTAATTAGCATGTAGCTTAGATCATACAATTTTATTATAAAGTTACGTTAAGATAGTATTTCGCCAAAAGGGGCCTCAGGATTGTTTAAATTCAGGCATTAGCTAACCAATCTAAGCGTGTGACTCAATCTTATTAGATTTCTCCAACTAAAAGGTTGTACTGTGAAATATCGTGTGTTGTTTGACTCGAATCGGTTAATCGAATTTGTAAACTTTACTTCTGTGACTTTGTCTGATTGCTTATTCAGTTATTGACTGTGCAAGATTTTCATAATATAGTGAGTTATATAACAACTGACTCTAAAACATTATTTACCGATACCTTTTCCTTAGCATGTGGTAGAGAAGAAAGCTAAGTGGCTACCTGTATATTGTAGCATAGTCATAACTGGACTTCAGGGCTACACACGGTCGGAGTTAAGACAAATCTTTTATGCAGAACCCCACTGCAAGCTTTTCGTCTTACACATTGTTACAGTTCACACTGATTTACATTGTAATTCACCTAGCAGATACAAGTACCTGTTGTTAATATAATTTTCTGTAACTAGCTAGCAGGCATGCCTCCCATACCCCAGTGCATGAAACAGGCCATTAGGCAGGCAGCAGCACAGGCAGCTGTCAATGAGCTAAAGGATGCATTTCGAATGTCCAAGTAAGGTCTTGTGTTTCTCCTATTGTAGGTGTTGCCAATACAGTGTACATATTGCTCCACAAAATTGTTTGCACTATGTACTTTATAGGTAAAACCCTTTATGCAATATTCAGGATGTATTTTGTGGATATTCATGTAAATATAATATAAGTCATATTATTTGTAAGGATAAAATATAATAAACTGTGAATTTATTTTTGTTTCTGACAGACTTGAATATTTTATATACTAGTCATGTATTGTTGAGTATATAACTTGATAAAATGTAGGTGAAAATGTATACTTGGTTCTCAAAGTGAATTTTTTTCCAGTAATGTCTTTGTCATCAGAATTAATTAGAAATATTATATGAAGTAAGGCTTATTCTAGTAATTGAGTTCTGGGAAATAATGTGCACTTTCTAATATGTTGTGTCAACATTACGAGCAAGAGGTTTCAGTTTTTTCAAGATGGTAAAATGCTGTGATTTTTCGAACTTTGTATATATATAATAATGATTACTGTTTTTGTATGAAAATGGCAACTTTTATATGCATATCTACATATAGTCCCTGGCCATATTATTAGACGCACTGCAAATTTTTAGTATTATTTGTAATAATTTCGTGTTGAGTACAATTTCTCATGCAATTAATCATAAAATTAATATCAGTTATTTAGGGCACTTAGTTCATTGTTGAATTTCATGTCTATTGTTGCTATTTGAAATTGGATTGTTGACTTATTGTGGCTATTAGTGTGCATAGTACAGTGTACAGGTACGGACCTGTTCAGTTGCGTTCTCGCGTGCAACTGCTCTGCGTCTTTGTTCACTTTTATTATCATTTGTGTTATATCTACATCACAAGTGATTGTTTAATAACCAGATGTTACTGATTGTGACCTTTAAAAATGGGTAAAAGAGGAGATTTTACACCACGTAAAAAAAGCAGAAGTCAAAGCCCTCGTTAATGCAAAAATGTATTCCAATCGGGAAATTTCACGAAGGTTGAAATTATCCGATGCTATCGTGAGGCGCATAAAGAAGAAAATTGATTCAGGTGAAGAACTGAGCCCCAGAAGGAAGAATAAATGTGGAAGAAAGCCAATTTTCACCCCAAGATCAAAAAGATTTCTCAAAAGAATTTGTCTAGAAAACACATTTGCAACAAATCTCAACTGGAAGAGGCTAATGTGAATGCATCTGAACGCACTGTTCACAGAAAGTTGAAGGATATTGATTTCAAGGCTTGTCAACCTGCTAGAAAACCCAAGTTAACAGCCGCAATGAAAGCAAAACCTCTGAAGTGCGCTAAACAGTGGTGTGATAAGGATGTGGACTTCTGGAGATCGGTATTTAACTTTAAAATTATTATTTACGATATGATAGATGCTATGTACATTTATTCATAATATATTAATTAAGTTTCTTGATTTTTACAGCTATGCTTCAGCGATGAAAACACGTTTGAAATTTTAAGTAACAAATGTCAGCATGTGCGCCATCGAAGAGGAGAAAAATTCCATCCCGACTGCATTATTCAAACCGTAAAACACCCAACAAAGGTGATGATTTGGTCTGTCATCAGTAGCAAGGGTACAGGACATCTTTATGTGGTTAAAGGCATAATGAGGCACGACCAGTACAAAGAAGTCTTGCAAAAAACGGTTAATACTGCAGGTCAGAGAATGGTTCCCGAATGGGGAACCATTTATTTTTATGCAGAATGGCGCTCCGTCACACAGCCAGGTCGGTAAAAACCTTTCTGAAGGAACAAGATATCCCTCTATTGGACTGGCCAGGTAACTGTCCCGACATGAACCCCATAGAAAATGTATGGGAACTCCTGAAGAAGGAGATGGCAAAAGATGTCATCACGACAAAACCGCAGCTCTTGGAGAAGATCATCCATGTGTGGTATCATCATCCACAAATGCAGGACACTGTACAATCCTGCATCAACAGCATGCCGCGTTGCATTAAGGCTCTCATAGCTTCGAAAGGTTGCTCAACAATACATTAAAACTAATGTTTTCATTTTCACAATATTTTAATATTTTGTTGTGATTATTTGAAATAAAATATTTTCAACAAATACTGTGTTTTATTTATTTGTTATATCACCTGTGTCATGAAGCAGAATACACATAATAATTTTATTGCATTTTAAGTATTAAAAAACTTATTTAGTTAGCCAAAAATCAAAATTTGCATAAAAACTGTAGTGCGTCTAATAAATTGGCCAGGGACTGTACAGTTGAAAGCCAAAGATTGTGTAGATCTTTCAGTGACATAGTTACCAAGTGACATAATGCGTATGATTCTAGAGCTGTTAGAGACAAGCATAGTTGTTGCAGTATTAAGGTATAAAGATTTAAAAATAAATAAATATTTAATTGTATAATATGACTGACAGATTGCCTTAATGATTTTTTGTAATAATGGTAAATAATTTATTGCCATAGCATACAATAAAAAATGGAATGGACATCATTGAGTATTTTCTTTTACAGTTTATCGGTAAGAAGTTAGATTTGCAATATCCTTGTTATAGCTATGCCACTTTGACTGATAAGCAGATTGCTGTACTAAATTGATTTGAAGTGAATCATTTCAGATACACCACACTTTCCTTGACATTTACTTAATGTATGAAGCATTTGAACTATTTGAACTCAATGAAATATTTCAATGCTTACTTACTCGACAATGGCAAAGAAATGTATGCTACTTCTTTGCAAAATTATCCCTCTGGCCAAGAGCTTTTATTACACAAAGTATTAATGATATTTGAATTTTACAGTTGGTTGCCTCCCCTTATAAGTTAACTTGCTTTATGTGCAGTGGAATTCAACAACTTTTCTTTCCTTTACTTTGCTTCTTATCAGTTCTGATAGCTTCACAGATATAGGCAAGTATGTGAATGGACAATATGTTAACACTCCTTACAGTGAAATTTCTTAGTTGTACTAAAGTAATTGGATGTAGAGAAGGAGATCACCTTGCTCAAAGGATGTGATCTAGAATCTCTAACATTTAAATAAGAAGAGAATAGCAACATTTTTGCTTATTGATATTGAAGTACTTAAATGAAACGAGACTTGATATATCTGCCATTTGTAATCTGGAGATGGAAGTCTGTACAGGGAAACTAGAAGGACCAGAAATTTAGAAAGCCATGCTAAGTTTGAAAACAAAATCTTCCCATGGCTCAGACAGTATCTGGCCACCTTCCTGCCACTTACCTTAGCATGAACAAGTTCCATTCTTAAATACCACGAATTGTGTGTTCAATATTTCCCTCATGTCTTTATCTCAACTAATGATGGATTTACTTTCCCAACTGAAATGGTTAGTAAAAATCGGTAATGAAATATAATTTTATGTTGGAGGAGAAACTATTAATTTTAATATATTAATCTTTTTTATCAATTTGTAAGGAATTACCTTGATTGGATTAGTTTGCATTTACAAACATCAAAAGATTAATGTTTCACAATTTATTATTTATTAAAACAACATGACAGTTTTTTGACAATAAAAAGAACACTACATTCTTGTTTACAAAAAACAGTTAGGACATGTAAGCTTTTAGTTAAAAAGGGCGCCACCTCAGCTAGCAATTACTAAGCTGTGAGGAATTTGTTTATCTGTACGGTGTTACCTGTCAGGGCAATGTTCAGTTTGACTGAAATAAGGTAATGCATCTGTTTGTTTGGATAGGGTATTTACCCTGATATGGTTCCTGGTCACTTAGCAGCGCTGGCTCCTTCATTCACCATTCACTTATGTAAAATGGTAACTTTACCAATAAACACCGACACACTTTTTTATCAATCACTGCACTGAATATCACGGTTGGAGAGTCTCTCCACTGCACCTCTCAACGTGCCAGGTCAGGCCTCCGCTGAGCCCTGTGCAGCACAGATATGCAAGTACTGCACTCATACTTGCGTTCTACGCGCAGGCTATATGCTGCACGCACTCGCCGTGTCAGGCCACAGTACCAGTTGCCACTCGACTGTCCTCTTCTCTCCAGATGTCCAGCTCCCCGTATGTTGGCAGAAAAAAACAACAACCTTAAATTCTGTTTCTCACAGCCACATAAAACTTTCCATCACTTGATTCCTTTCACAAGTGTTAGTTGGCTAAAATATGCTGATCCACGTTCGCATTCAATAGCTGCGTCCAGGCGATACACAGAACAACCTCCACTGCTGAATGAAACACTTAGCTGACCAGGGGACTATGAGAGAGCTCTGGGTCTGGGTGTCTACCTGATGCCCAAGTTCCTCGTCATTGCTTCGCAGCTACGAACAAAATGCTGCTTTTTCTTGGGAATAGATGAAATGATATAATCTGGTTGTTGTTGTTGTTGTTGGGGTTTTAGGGCGCTTCAACGTCGGCATTATTAGCGCCCTAGCAAATGCCTGGTGTGACAGTGTGCCAGAAAATTCGATAACCATCTGTGTGGCTGAATGGAAAATGGTTGGCCACACAGGCAGCACAATAAAATAAAGTAGACTAAAATATCTTCTGCGTGGACGACTGTAAAGAGATCGGCCACACAGACTGCAGGGCGAAATTTAAAACTGATGCAATGGCTGTAAAATGGCCATAAACGATTAAAAAACACAAATATTAACTGGTTGGATGTAAAAGGGCCAACCAGAATAAAAGGATAAACTAACTGACTGGCTGCAGAAGGGCCAGCCAGGTATAAAATGTCAAACATAAAAACCTACACAATTATTCATATAAAATAAGAGGACAGTTCTTGACTTGATGGCCATAGAGGGCCATCAATTCAATCTAAAACCTAGGCTGATCTGCCAAAAAATTTTGGGACATGACCGGCCAGATCATTGGCTAAGCCAACGTCTGCCCTTAATTCTAAAAATAAAATACAATCACTTAAAATGTGGTGTACCGTCAGAGGTACGCCACAAGCATCACATTCCAGTGAGTCCTCCCGGCGGTGAAGAAAGCTGTGTGTCAGAGGACAATGCCCTATACGGAGGCGAGTAAGGAGAACCTCATCACTCCTCGCCCACTGGAAGGAGCTGCTCCACGGCTGAATGGTCGGTTTGACCAGCCGGAGCTTGTTATACTCAACTTCCAGCCACTGCCTCTGCCAAACATCAAAAACAAATATCCTCACCGCCAAGGCAAGGTCTGACTTTGGGGCTGGATCAAAGTCAATTATGACCTTGTCGCAGGCCAACTTGGCAGCTACATCAGCTGCCTCATTCCCCCTGATTCCCACATGGCCGGGTACCCAGCAGAATACGACCTCCTTCCCACGGGACTGAAGGGAAAGGAGGGTGTCCTGAATGTCCTGGATTAGGCTGTCTGCTGGGTACATATTACCTATGGCCTGAATACAGCTGAGGGAATCACAGCATATGATGAAACACTTATCGTGATTTACTTTCATATGCTGGAGCGACTTTAGCATGGCGTAGCACTCGGCAGTAAAAACGCTGCACCTGCCGTCCAGTTTGAATGTGTAAGTCGCTCAAGGGAACACTACAGAGCAACCAACTCCGTTAGCCTGCTTAGACCCATCCGTATATACTGGGGTAAACATGTGATACTGGTTTAAAATATCTCTAAATATATTAATAAAAACACTGTCAGCGGTAAAATGATGTTATACCGAGACAGATCTAAAATTATTCTTGGCCTCTTTAAAAGCCAGGGAGGAGATTTACTCCAACCCTGGTGATAAAACGAAGGAAGCTCGAACCCATTTTCTTCTAAAACAGCCTTTTCACGGTAGCTAAAAGGTTTGGTGGCTCTAGTGCGGTTGGTACAAA
Organism: Vandiemenella viatica; assembly: GCA_031002005.1. NCBI lineage: Eukaryota > Metazoa > Arthropoda > Insecta > Orthoptera > Morabidae > Vandiemenella > Vandiemenella viatica. Next base: position 43,420,259 of record CM061921.1, on the reverse strand, counting down.
GCCGTTGGAGACTCGGGTGTATGACTATGTTGTACACGGGATTGCCAGGTGTTATGGCAACCTGCAGGTAATGTCACACCATGAGGAGACGCCGGGGGATGGTAAGCAATGGCTCGCCAGACTCAGCACAAATGCTGACAATCGGGCTAGTGTGGTATGCACCCGTGGCGAGCCTTGTCCCGAGATAACTGTCCCGAGCCGAACCATACACGATAAAACCGTATTCCAGCCGCTACCGTACAAAGGCTCTGTAAAATTGTAGCAGGCAGGAGCGATCAGCGCCCCACGACCTGCCACACAGGCATTTTAAAATATTAAGAGCTTTTGACGCTCTGGCTTTGACATCTTTAAGATGCGCAAGCCAGTTGAGCCTTCTGCCTAAAATGAGGCCCAGAAACCAAACAGTATCAGTAAAACATAAAACAGTGTTCCTCAAGGTAAGGTGGGGTTCTGGTAAAAGGGTTCTACTATGACTAAAAAGTACGCACCGAGTTTGCTCGGCATAAAAACGAAAACCGGTGTGCACTGACCATTCATCCAGCCTGTTCAGAGCGAGTTGCAGCTGACGCTCAGCGCTTCTCAGACTGGAAGATGCACAATATGCTAAAAAATTATCCATGTATAAGGAATACCGAATGGGACTCCTTATTACACTTAAAATGCTATTTATCGCAATAGCAAAAAGCGTAACGCTTAAAACTGACCCTTGAGGAACACCGCTTTCCTGAATAAAAAGATCTGACACTTCACTACCGACTCGGTACCAGAAGCAACGACCAGATAAAAATGATTTTAAAAAACAGGGCCGGTTACCCCTAAAACCCCATTCATGCAACTATTTTAAAATAACATGCCGCCAGGTAGTATCGCAGGCCTTTTCAATATCGAAACAGACACCCACAAGGTGTTGGCTGCAGATAAACGCATCCTGTATTGCTGCCTCCAGGAATAACAGGTTGTCCAAGGTAGAACGTTACTTCCTGAATCCACACTGAAAGTGGCTCAGCAGATTACAGGATTTAAGACACCAGACGAGGCGGCGGTTAACCATCCTCTCCAGTGTCTTCCCCACGCAGCTAGTCAAGGCAATACTACGATAACTACCTGGCAACAATTTGTCTTTCCCAAGTTTTAAAATGGGAATTAATGTTGCTTCTTTCCACGAGTCGGGGAAGTTTCCTCCAGTCCAGATATCGTTAAAAATATCCAGAAGGTACTCCTTAGCATCTTTACTTAGATTCCTCAGCATCTGGTACTGGATCAAATCAGGCCCTGGAGCAGTGTCGTTAGCGCTATTCAACGCTGACGCCAGCTCCCAAAATGTGAATGGGCAGTTGTAGGCCTCTGTATTCGACGAATCGAAGTACAGCACGCACCTCTCGGCAGCGACTCTTCGTCGCTGGAACCGAGGATCAAAGTTGGCGGACGAAGTGGTAGCACAAAGTTCTCCGCCATCAGCTGCAATATGCTTCGTTCGTCGGTGACTACGCATCCGCGATACAGTAAACCAGATACTGGTGGACGGGAGTACCTTCCAGATATACGGCGAATGGACTCCCATACTTTTTACGAAGGTATGGAATGATTTATTGTGCTCACAAAGTCCTGCCTTGACCCTTTCTTGCTCTCCTTAATAACTCGACGCGCCTTAGATCTGGCAATACAGAACGCTGCTAGGTTGTCAGATGTTGGGCACAACCTAAAACGACGCAACGCACGTCTGCGACCCTGGATGGCGGAACGACATTCGCCGTTCCACCAGGGGACGGGCGTCTTTCACAGCGTTCCGGAGCTTTTCGCCATGGAGACGTCAGCTGCACGGTGAATCATTTCTGTGAAGTGATTCACCTTCTCCTGTATACTTCCACAGGGTTGCAGTAGTACAGAACGGCAGTAGAGCTGCCTATCTGCACCACTGACATTCCATTTGCGCCGGTTATTACCTCCTCCACGTTCACACTCAACGTGCATCCAAATAGGGAAGTGGTCGCTACCATGTAGGTCGCGATCCACCTCCCACTGCACGGACTCCGCAATTGAGGGAGAACAGAAAGAAAGGTCAGTGGCAGAAGACGTATCAGACGCAGTGGTGAAATGAATCATTTGCCCTGTATTCAGGATACAAATTTCCTCCTACTCTATCAATCTACCAACCAATCAGCCCCGGGGGCAATCGGTGGTGGAACCCCGCAATGCACTGTGGGCGTTGAAATCTCCCAAAAGGAGAAAGGGCCAAGTGAGTTGTCGTATAATGCCAACCAGGTCGTCATAGTCGACAGACAAACTGGGTGGCAGATAGACAGAGCATACGGTCTGTTGTATTGGACCGTGTATTTTCACCTCTACTGCTTGTAGATGAGAGGTGAGAGCAACAGGTTCGGAGTGGACAGTGTTCCGAACAAACATGGCCACTCTGCCCTTCGCTCGATCACCCTCGGTATCGTCCTTTCTATAGATGTCATAACCTCTTAGCACTGGCTGATGTTGCGGTCTAAAATGTGTCTCTTGGAGACAGAGACACGATGGATTAGACCGTGCTAAGAGTTGGACTTCCTCTTTGTGAGCCTGAAAACCGTTTACTTTCCACTGAAGTATGGGAGCCATCCTACCTCTTTAAAACCACCCGCCCCGGTCTGGATGGGTCTTCCGATGGTGCCAGCTGAGGAATGGGACCAGGTTCGTCAACCAGCATTACGTTGTCTCCAGGGTCCGAAGACAACTCTTCTTCCAAGGCCTCGGGGTCTTTCTTCCGCCGAGGCCTTCTCCCCTTCTTCTCCCTGCCAGTTGGGGATCTGGGAGGAGAAGAAGAAGGGGACTTCAAGAACATAGTGGGGTCCGTTTGTTTGAACTTCAGACCCCGAACTTTCTGCACTAACTTCCGGCAGATGGCGTTGCCGTTGCTACTCCCCCTGAGGATGCTGCTTCTACTGTGGGTGCTGCTTCTGCTGTTGCAGAGGCACCCACGGCTGTAGCGACTGTAGCGGATGGCTGTTCTTTGGCTGGTAGACTTGCTGAACCTGCTGCCATAGTGGTCGAGTTAGCAGAAGCGTTACTACCGACGACCGCGGTCCTTGGTGTTAGGACCTTAATGGGCTGTGCCCCACACTTGCACTGGCACGAGCATGTCATGCTCGTGCCCGTGTCTACATCGGACGTCTGCATAGCAACGCTCTCCTTCCTGATGGGAGTTGATAACGTTTTGGCGAAGCTAGTGGCGAAGACCGGTGGCGCAAGCGCCTTAAACCGCTTCATTGCCTCGCCGTAGGATAGTCGTTCCTTTGTTTTCAACTCCTGTAACTTCTTTTTATCAAGGTACACTCAACACTCTCTGCTCGCCGGAGCAGTTGACGCACACCTGTGGGAGGGTGCAAGCAATACCTGGCTCATGTGCTGCTTTTCCGCACTTCCCACAGGTGGAACTGCCTTTACAGTTCGCCGTCGAATGCCCGAACCACTGGCACTTAAAGCAGCGCATCGGGTCCGGAACATACGGGTGAACATGCAGATTTAAATATCCAGCTTTAATGGATTTCGGCAACATGGGAGTGTCGAACGTCGGGACGAAGGTGGCAGTCTTCTCAAGATTGCCGTTAACCCTTTGCTTGATCTGTCTAACCTCGACCACATTTTCTGATCCCTACTCCTTAAGGAGTTCCTCGGACTCTATATCAATCAGATCCCTACAAGTGATCACTCCTTTACTGGAGTTTAGAGTTTTATGGTGTTTGCATTTCAATGCGAACTCCCCGAGCTTCTCATATTTAAGGAGTAGGACAGCCTGCTAGTAGTTAGATGTCTCTAACAGCAGTGTCCCGTTCCTCAGCTTTTTGACGCTTTTTAGGGTTCCAGCTATTCCCTCTAAGCCTTTCTGTATATACAACGGAGAGACCTATCCAAAGGACCCCTCTGTTCTTGTCATGATCACAAAGGCGTTGTCCATAAGACAACCCTTGCTGTTACAATTGTCTTGTTCCAGAGGAGGGCTGTCAACCCTCGCCCGCTTGTTGGAACTGGGTGCATTTTTTTTAACCAGCGGCACACCCGGCCCGCAGGGGTTTTGTTTTTGTTTGTGAGATGGAATTTTGGTCCCACAAACAAAAACAGGTCATGAGGAAATGCTGATACAACAGGGGTGCGCAGGTGCCTCTGAGGTTGCACGTTAATGAGTGATCTATGTCTCACTCATGCACCTCCTTGGCACATGGCTGACCTTGAGGTTGAGGTTTTTTTTATAGAGGTTTGTACTGTCCTCACGATCCGGGCGATTAAGCCAAGATCCCCATTCTCCTAGGCACACAACATTCCACCACCACGCCCTACGGTGGTCGTTGAAGCATGTTAGGAGTTCACGGTGTGGGAAACGTGCGGCACTCACAAGTTTCCAGCTCGGGCACCGCGGGTTCACCATACCCGTACCAAGCACTTGCTTACCAGGCCCCTGCGGGGGATTCAATTTTGATCATTTCATAACCTTCCTTGATTTCCAGTACACCATTTTACCCTTTTGAATTAATTGCAACAGAAAGAAACTAGTGGTTTGAAAATTACAACCCTATAAAAATATTATGTAGTTAAGATTGAACACATAGCCTACTACATATTGTTTTCAGAAGCTGACTAAATTTTTTGAACAATTTGAGAATTGGAACTAAAATAAAGAAATAAAAAAAACTGCTGCATGCATATTTTTAAGAATTGAAACTTCTATTGGTCATAGACACTTTTTTCTCTGTATTTTTTTTATATTTTTGATATATCTTTCACAGTCAAGTAGGAACTTTGTCACATCATTTACTTATATTAATAATGTATGTTTGGTACGGTTACATATTAACAGAAAAAAATGGGAATTTACAAATATAAATGATATATGCTTCCTCACTTCAATAATATAAAGAATCTGGAGAAATATCTTTCATCAAATATTTCTGCTTTAAATATTTATAGGGTGCTTATCACTAACCAAGTGATCCTAGACAGCATTTGTATGACTGGAATTATTAGCTTAGCTCATTCACAAACTGACTTCAAGATAGAAAAAACTTGAGTGACTGATATAGCATAAAATATTGAATGCATATTACACTGTTGGGTTGTGAAGAATTGTTCAGCCACCTACAAATTTCGATTTGCCACACATTCCACTTCTATCATGCGTGCACCTACAGTATACTAAAGTATCTGTACAACGGAACATCATGGCTCATATAATCAAAAACAACTCTTAAAAATTCCTGAATCCAGGACCCAAACATTAACTTTTGACAGCAAGACCCTTAACCACTGAGCCATCAACCTGCTCTCTTGCAGAGCATTACAGATACCTACACATGCAATGTGTCTATCACCATTCAATTAGTTTTAAAAATTCTATTATAATATATGTTATTTTTACAGAATAAAGCATCCTATGTACTTCTTAATATCAAATAGTATCTCCTTGTCAAATTTCATCAAAATCAGATTAGCCATTTAGCCCTGAAAACATAACAAACAGGCAGACAGAGAGATAAAGTTACTTTCCCATTTATAATATTAGTGTAGACTGATATGCATAATTATTTGTCTATTTAGATTATTTCATGTACAATACACCTAATACAACTAAAACAGTGTACATACAAGTCCAAGAGATTTCATCATTCAAAACACTATATCTAGAACACAAGAATTTACTCACCTCTCTCTGCTTTTTTTTGACATGGCGGTAAGTCTTTACTGTACCAGGTGGAAACTCCTGGAAATGAGAAGTTGAAATTATTTGGTCAATATAGTAATAGTATTTATTCAAAATTAGGAAACGGATAATTTCCAGCATTAGCTTATAACATGATCTATTTAAAATAACATTGAAACCAACTTATTAATCTTTATGCTTGGCGACAACTCAATCAGAAAGCCTAACAGCCAATATATTTGTGAGGGAAAACAGCAATTCAGTTTCACATTATTTCCTTAAATATCTATAGTAATTTCCTGAAATTACTGCAATCATTTGACTAGCCCTGTAGTATACCGTCTAACTTGTATCTCAGTGCCTGCTGTCTTTAAAACACATCTTCCACTAATTTTAGATGTTAGTGGGAGTGTGGTGCTTATTGCTGGCAACACAAATGTCACACTGAAAACCTTCAGTTCAAAATTCTTTATGATATACAGTGAAAGGTGGTTCAGTGCTAGTAAATTAACTCTCATTAAAAGAAATTTGCTGAAAAAATTAAATCTGGCTTATAAAAACAATTTTTCAAAGTACTTTTTTAAAATATATACCTATAATAAGTTTTTGTTACATTTATTTCTGCAACATCATCAATAAGTATATTTTTAGCTGACTGAGCTCCTGTGTAAATTTCTCACATACTTGGAAAAATTTTGGCTTCAGATTCTTTATTCACAGTTTTATTCAGCAATACATTAACTCTAAAAGATGCAATACATTCCATCAAAAATATATTCCTTCCTGGGAATTCCAGTACCTAACTATATCAGGGAAGGAACCATGCCTACATGCAAAGTATTTCCTCAGGTATGTCATCCTTCTTATTATGTAATTCTATAGCAGAATTATTAATCTGCAGCTGAAAATGAAAGTATTTGTTCAAACACTGCTCAATAAACTAAAGTGTTGAATATATCTATGAAATTATTGTGGGGTGGCTGAGTAGCTCAGGTGGTGGATTATTCACTGTGGCATGGACAATTGGGGTTCAACCCCAACAAAGCCAAGGATTTTTCCTCAAATCTGGAGATCCCGCATGTCTACTCAGTCTGATGCCAAATGAATATAGTAGAAGAAATTCTGCATTGAGGTAAAGAATTACAGGAGTGTGGCACTGACCCTTTCACATCCATTTCTAGTGCTGAAGATCAAATTGCGAATGTGGATCTTTACCTCTGTGAATCCTTCATAGAAATGGCAATGAACTAAAAGAACTCTGTGGCCTTTCTCTTTACCTAAATTACTCTGAACCAACCACTGTATCAAGTCTGTGTTAGCTACATAGGCACTATAGAAAATGGTCATAAATCATATTTTATCTTGCACCTTTTCTGTACCCCTATTCATTACCGTACAACATAGTTCCACACAATTCCATAATATTTTAAATATTAAGTAGGGATATGTAATAACCCTACTTCATGTTCTATAATTCTACCTCCTAATATTTCACAGACTCAACTGATTCAAAACTAAAACAGCCTACTTTACACTTGTGAATAGTTTGGCAAATATATACCATCTCTTTAAAGATTAAGCTCTAACTACAATATCAACACAATACACATTACATCTCTTCCCTTATAAAATACAACATTAATTTTCAATTACTTTACACATTGCCACAATTCAAGGAATATACAATATATGTGTTGTAGTACATGCAAATTTAAAATAAGGATAAATACAAAAAGGAGCCAGGTAGTTATGTATACAAGCAGCAAAACATACGTCTCAAATGGCATGCAGAGAAATTGGAGTTGAAATTATACTGCACAAAATGTAACTAATAGAGTGCATCATTCAGTGAACAGCTAAGCTGTGCGAGGAACATTGGGGAGGAAGTAAGGAAGTATTTCAAAATCCTGTGTTTACTGGTGAGTGGACATAACGTAAAAGAAACAGAACAGAAGTTACATCTTTCTGGACAGGAAGGAGTAAGGAATTATCAAAAGATTGGCTTAGCAAAAGAATTAATAACAATGACAATAGAAATCGAGTAGGTGGTTAAGGGAATTTTCTGAATAGAAATTTCCACAATTACGATCCTTAGAGACAGGAACGAAATAATTTGATGCTTCCATATTCAATGTACTCCCATCAATAATAAATATTGTCTCATCAAATCCAAACATGGTTAAACCAGTTACTCCATTTCATTTCAAATTGTAACTTTTTTATTTCTTTATGTGGTCTTTTTAAATTATACTGAAATTAATGTACACTGATCAGCCAGAAGATTATGACTACCTACCTACTATCGATCCCATCCAGGTTATAGAATCATTATCTGATGAGGAATGACTGCTAGTCAGACACACATGTAGCACGTATAGTATCATTGAGCGTGCTATCCATTTTTGGAACAGGGAAGGTGTGCGATCTAACTGCGTTTGACTGAGGGAAGATTGTGAAAGCCTGGAGGCTCGACACAAGCATTTCAGACACTGCACAACTTGTTGGGTATTCGAGGAGTGTTGTGGTGATTGTCTTCAGCAAGTAGCGAAACCAAGGTGAAACCACATCCAAACATAGAGGGGTTGGTCAGCCACCCATTATTATAGATGTCGGATATCGTAGGCTTGGCAGGATTATAAAACAAGACAGGTGGCAAACTATAGTAGAACTAACAGCAGACTTTAATGCTGTGCAGAGTACAAGTGTGTTTGAACACATCTTGTAACAGAGAGCCTCCACAGCCATTGACCAATGTTAATATCACGACACCACTGAAATGGGCATATGATAATTGTCACTGGATGTTGGCATAGTGGCAGAGCATTACATTGTCTGATGAATCCCGATACCTTCTTCAACATACTGATCAGAGTGTGCGAATCCGTTGTTTTCAGGGGAACAGCTTCATGACACTTGCACTGTAGAATGGAGACAAGCTGGTGGTTGGTCAATTATGCTCCAGAGAACAATCACGTGGGCATTGATGTGTCAAGTGGAGCTCGTGCAATGTGCCATGATGGCCAATAAGTATTGTACACTGGTTGTAGGCCATGTACACCTCTTTATGATGAATATGTTTCCCAATGGCAGTGGCATTTTTAAACAAGATAATGTGACATGTCCCAAGGTCAGGAGTGTGATGGAGTGGTTTGAGGAACACAGTGGCAAAGGTCAATTGATGTGCTGGTCCTCCAATTTGCCAGATCTGAACTTGATTGAACACATCTGGGATGTGATTGAACTTGGCATCAGAGCTCATCGCCCTCCCCCCTTGCCCCCTGGAATTTACAGGAATTAGGTGATTTGTGTGTGCAGATGTGGTGCCAACTCCCCGCAGAAACCTCATTCCTGCCATGTGAAGATGCGTTACTGCTGTTATCCATGCCAAAGACAGACATACCGTCTATTAGGTAGGTGGTCATAATGTTATGGCTGATCAGTGTATATAGAAAGAAAGGTGATATAATTCATTATTGTCATTCACATGGAATACAATTCTTTAGAAAGTTATGTGCATAATACAGCATTTTAAACCAATAATTATTCTTTCCCATATTTTTAGTTTGGCAGTATAGTTGTTAACATCCAATCAGTAACTATATGTATAATGTTTACAAAACTTCCTCATGTAGAGTTAATTTATCCGGCAATAAATAATTATGTTTTAAGCGATCCATGGGCCTAATTGGTTCTAGACAGCTAACCACATTGGTAGAGAAACAGCCATTCAAAACATGGCTCTGAAGAAGCTCCAATTTTTTTTTTTTTTTTTTTTAAAAAAAAGCTTTGTAAAAGAAAGTTGAGGAATTAGTGTGGTGAAACTCTTAAAACATTTAGTTTCTGCATAAAAAAGAATTACTTAAAATACACACAAACAACTACTAGCTTATCCACCAACTGGCCCTTGAATTCCACCTTGTTCTTTTGCTAATAAATGGTGTGGACTTAATAATTAAATTGTTTCATGTGTGCTCATATATTCTGCATGTGTAAATACAATTCTGTGGTCATCTATGGTAAACGGGGGATATACTAATTTATAATTTCTTACTTAGCATAATTTATTACCTTGCAACCTTATAATAAAGTTTATAGGAGAGTCACACAATAACCAAATTACTTTCACTCATCCTCTGGAAACCAACGATGAAACAGAAAAATGTTAGTTATCGAAAATTGGGTAGTAGTAATGCATATTCATTTTTACACTGTTGCATTCTCTATCATCTTGGTATTAAAACTGATATTGTGAATATACTGCATGGAGAATGTGCAATTAGAAAATATATTTTTATATCAGAAGTTGTAACTGTTGCCAATATTTATTACTAATTTATATACCCTGGTAGTAATTTCAAACACTTTTGTTCATTGAAATATTTTCCGATTTGTTTAATCAAATGTCTGTGGGTCACACAGATTTGCAAAGCAGGGTAAAAGGCTTCTTCATTATTTATTGATGACTACATTCCAAACAGAAAAGACTCCATCGTGTCTATCTATTCTTGATCTGCCTGATATCTGGTTGTTTCATAGTAGCTATTGTAGTGGATATTTTTAATGATTTCAGATTATTTAATTTTTAATTTAGTTCCACAAAATATGACCAACAGTGGAGGACATTTCAGAAATCTGCTGGTTCAACCAAGCATAAAAACCATCAGTCATGTCAGCTTACTTCCGGTGCCTGTCAAATACTACATATTCAGCAGAGTTCATATTTGATAAATAACTGGTGATTCTGCCTTCACTTGATTCTGATTTATGGAGGAGGCAACTACTTCTAGCCTCGGGCCACCTACCAATCATTTTTAACTAGTATCCATAAATTCTTGTCTAAACCATCTGACAGGCGTTTATCAGTCAGTGTACCTAGTGTTTGCTCACATTAACACAATTAAAGTTCACTGCTGCATCTCACTTGTAACTACAGTTGCATGTAGCTTTAAATGTGGTAACGTTTAACTCTAGTCTGAGTCTGAAGCATGACAAAGAGAAACTCGTTTTTTGCTTCGATAAAGCAAACGATGCGGGTATGGTTGCTTACTTTACGAAGAATTTTGAAACGTACACGCTAAATATAAATGTTGAGGAACTTTGGTTTAATTTAAAAGAACTAATATGGACTGGTTTAAACCAGTTTGTTCCTAAGAAGTGTATTAAGGTCTGTAAGAACTTCCCTTGGTTCAATAGGGAAGTGAAACGTTTGCTCAGGAGGCAAAGGCATTTACATGCCGCGGTGAAAAAATCGGGGGACTCATGTAATACTGCTAAATTAGTCCAGTTGCGTGCGGAATTACGTAAGGCAATGCACGATGCGTTTAAAGAATTCCAAGCCAGGAATTTATCCGAAGATCTGATTACTAATCCAAAAAAGTTCTGGATGTATATGCCGTCGGTGATTAAAGAAAATGGTGAATTATTAGAAACAAGAGTAGAGAAAGCAGAAATTTTGAATGGTATATTTAAAAAGGCTTTCACGATAGAAAACTCAGAGGAGATACCGATATTTAACAATCGTACAGACAAAATTATGAATGATCTCGCTCTTGATGTCGAGGGAATAACTAAACTGCTTATGAATGTAAAAACCAATAAGACTTCCGGACCAGACGGTATTCCTACTAGATTCTACTCAAGATACGCAAAGGTAATTGCGCCGTATTTCATGAAATTGTATACCGTCTCTTTGGAGCAAGGAAAAATACCAGCCGAATGGAAGACTGCCTTCATAACTCCAGCGTTTAAAAATGGGAATGTTAATGATCCTCAGAATTATAGGCCGATCTCGTTAACTTCAATATTTCGCAGGATTTTAGGACATATCATCTATTCAAATGTCATGTGGTTCTTGGATGAAGGTGAGCTTTTAAATCCAAATCAACATGGATTCAGAAAAGGCCGATGCTGCGAAACACAACTTGCACTTCTAATTCATGACTTGTGCCAAATTATAGATGAGCAATCCCAGGTTGATTTGGTTCTATTATACTTTAAAAAAGCTTTTGACACTGTGCCTCACACTAGGTTACTTAGGAAACTTTGCGGTTACGACATATCTAGACAAATATGCGACTGGGTTGCAGACTTCCTGAAGGGCAGAACACAGTGTGTAGTTCTCGACGGTGAGCGTTCATCACTTACTGAAGTTGGGTCTGGAGTTCCCCAGGGTAGCGTGTTAGGGCCTCTATTGTTTCTCATATACATCAATGATCTATGCGACATAATAGGGGGGATGAAAAGATTATTTGCTGATGATGCTATTATTTATCGCGAAATCAAAACCCAGGACGACTGCGCTTTGTTACAAGACGATATTATGAAAATAATTGCATAGTGTAAAGATTGGCAGTTGGAGTTAAATGCTAAAAAGTGCCAAGTCATGCATGTAAGTAAAAAGGTGACACCATTAACTATGAATATACAATTAATGGCACTGTCCTTAGAACGGTAGATTCCGCTAAACACCTAGGGGTAACAATTCGTAATAATTTGTCGTGGAATGAGCATATTGAGAATGTAATGGAAAAAGCAAATCATATGCTCCGATTTCTAGGTCGTAATTTAAATCAATGCACTCAGGAAGTTAAATCGATTGTATACAAGTTACTAGTACGTCCTCACTTAGAGTATTGTTGTTCTGTATGGGGTCCCCATCAAAAGGGGTTAATGGAGGCTTTAGAGAAGGTCCAAAGAACAGCAGCCCAATTCGTGACAGGTATATATAGTTGGAGGGAAAGCGTAAGTGCGATGTTGAAGGAGTTAGGTTGGGAAGACCTGCAACACCGAAGGTGTTGCTCTCGACGGAAGCTAATTGAAAAATTCACGACAGACATATTTTGGAATGACAGCCAGCAAATATTGCTACCAGCAACATTCATATCTCGAAATGACCGCGAAAATAAGATAAGAGAAATCAGGGCCAGAACTGATTCATTTCTGTACTCATTTTTCCCACGAGCGATTAGGGAATGGAATAGAAAGGATTCACCGGGCGAGTAAACTTAAAATCCGTCAGGAGTAGCTTTCGATAAAGCACTCCAGCCATCCTGATCTGGGTTTTCCATGGTTTTCCCAGATCACTCCACGCGAATGCGGGGATGGTTCCTCACAATAGCCCATGGGCGCCTCCTGCCATATCCCTTATAACCCTTCCAAACCATAACCCTTTTCGATAGGTGCAATGCACCCTCTGCCACACACTTTTAGTGAATCACGGAGTAATAATAATAATAATAAAAAATCAGATTCAATATTTCATTATCACAGAAGAGTAGCAAAAACGTGTATGGTTCCTACAATCCTATGGAGCCCACATATAGGTTTATTTAAAGTAGCAATCAATAGCTGAAGACTCAAGAAAAGAAGAGTTATGCTAGAAGGCATTGGGAAGTTAGTAAGGAAATATTTTTAATATTATAACAAATTGCACACAACAGCCATCCAAATAATTGGGACATTACTCTGGCTAAAACTTTGAGGGGTCCCATTTCCAATTATGATGAGGTTAGGACAGTACCCCTTTTCTCCGTTAGAGAATGTTAGTGAGGGGACAGCAGCAGATGAGGAGAGATGAACTGATTACAGATTCAGGGAAGGAGAAATCATCAATTCCAAAGAAATAAGTGATGTTAATAAATCAATTAAATGGAGAGTTATAATAAGAAAACTAATGGATAATGATGACAATATACCAAAGCCAGTTACCAAAATACTGTTAATGATTTCTGAAGGGTTGTGAATGAAGTTATGTTAACAAACCACTTGTAGCTACTGTGTGTGTGTGTGTGTGTGTGTGTGTGTCAGAAGTAAAAAGGAACAACTGGTGGATGGGTATTCACACTAATTAGCAATAACTGCTACAGTTCACTGATATCTACAGGTGATAGAGATGGGCTGACTGGGTACACAGTTCTGGCAGAATATTAATGAAAAATAAGGGTGTTAGCTGCTAACCACAGTGGGAGATTAAAAGAGAAAAATGAAGCCATTATGAAGAAACTGAATCCACATTCAGATGAAGTGTAGAGTAGTCATAGTAAATAAGGACATTAATATGCCAGCAGTAGAAATTGTAGGTAGTAGGATTAATAATACAAGGGAGAAGTAACTCTTTACATAATTGTTAAAAAATAATGCAATTGGATACAACATGGATGTCTTCCTAATAAACTCATAATATAACTAACCTGACAGTAACAAAGAGAATAAGCAATCATGAAGCTGTTGTGATTGTTAGAAGAAGGCTCAGTAACTCAGTAGCAAAGAAAAAATGTAGATGTAGTTACATTAAAACAAGGCACAAAACCAATGTTTTAGGGAAATGTTTAGGACTATGAAGAGGGACACCAGCATACGAAATAGAAAATGATAACAAGCAAAGACACCTTTATTCCAAACCAAAATCAAGGAAACTATTTACAACAATTGGGAAATGAAGAGGCAAAAGAAACAGGTAAGAAGGGAAAATAACAATGTAGTTAAGCAGTTAGGGAAAACTTAAAAAGACTGAACAGGTAATAAATAAAATCAGCGAGAAAAGCTTAAGTTGGATTTGTAAAGAATACTGCAGGAGAAACATAAATGATAAACTACAAAACCAAATGGCTATATTAGGAAATGAGAAGAAGAGAGGGTTCTAGAAAATTATAAATAAAGATGTGGAAGAAATTACTAACAGTATTAAAATGGTCAGAAATTAAGCAGATTTTTTGATGGGACAATCTATAAGGGAAATACTATAATCAGGGCTTTAACACATAAATTCATATGAGGAAAGTAATAATAGATTCTGAGGATGTTATAAGGGCACTAAGTGGGTTAAAAATCTGTAAAGGGGCTGGGAAAATTAATATTGTAACAGATGTGATAAAGATAGGTTGATATGAAAGTGTATCAAACTTATAAACATTATTTAGATTGAGTCCATTGACTTGCTGCATTCCAGAGGAAGAGAAATATCCCATGGTAATATCATTTTGGGGAGACAAACAGGATTGAAAACTATAGTCTAATTTTGCTTGAAATCTGTGGAAAACAAGCTGATGGACAGCTTCAATTCTACACTGTCAATTACCTTGAGGAAGAAGTGGCTCATAAATCTTCAACATGAGTTTAGATAAAATTATTTATACAATTTCAGCAAGTACAAGCTATTTATATCTCCATTGGAGAGATTGACGTGGAAACAAAAAAAGGAAAAATTGATATGAAGTCTTCACGGGTTCTCCGCCGTATGGTGTTGAAGAAAAACAAAAACGAGCTTTCGGCAGCTGGCGCCACCATCTTCAGTTCTGATGTTATGCAGGGAGCACGAAAGCTGTACAGGCGATGTCTGGCCCCCACACACCTTTATAAGTCCTGGCCTCTCCCCTCCACTCGCTCCATCCCACGGCTCCCGTATTGCGCTCGTCATTGATTGGCTGGCGGAGCGAATGTCACAGCCAACCATAGTGAGCCAGAAACTACATTTCCTGGTGGTGCCTTGCTGCCTCTCTGATGGTAATGTGGATGTTTCAGAAGGGGGAGAGCCGGCTTCCATGCATCACTAAGCCAAAGACCCGTGTCCTTATTAACCGTGTTATTAGCCAGCCGTATTTCTAACGCTTCTTTGATGACTAACTACCAGTAGAAAGAGCACTTGGTCAGCACCCTCACATTACAAACTCCATTTTTTAACCATTCTCAATGATATGCTGGGCGACTGCAGATTTCTCCATCTGGAACAAGCGGATGTTGCGCTCATGCTCTGCCACACGAGCCTTTATGGTCGGGATCGTCTGACCAATATAGGACTTGCCACATTGGCATGGTATGCTGTAAACACCTGGAGTCATCAATCCAAAATCATCCTTCACGGGCCCGAGCCAGTCACAGATCTTGGCAGGAGGATGGAATATGCTCTTAATTCCATGCCGAGCCAGTATCCTGCCTGAGATGTTTCCTGAATATGGGATATTCTTTAAAGTAAGAAATAAATAAAACTGAGTCCACAACCCGCAGGTTGGTTATATCCTACTGAAGGGGACATACCAAGCAATTAATCATATAAAACTCAAAATTCCTGCTTCCATCAGAATTTAAACCAGGGACCAGACCAAAAAATGTTTGAAATAAAGAGCTTTAAACACAGGTGGGCTAAGTATTTTTAAAGCCATATAAAAACCATGGATCTGTTTTTGCAGATAATGAAAGACCAAAAATATTGCATATCTCAAAGCACTAGATTGAACTTTTTCAGTATTAATTTAATTCATAAAAATCATTGTCTTTCCTTTATTTTGAAAATGTAAATGTGTCTCTTTTGCATAAGCGTACACTCTTAAGACAGATAAAGAAGCATTGCAATGCATTCCGGGCAAAGCTAGTATATCACAACTACATTAAGAATATGAAGAATTGGAACACTTAATGAATAATCAAATTTAAGTTGGTTTAAAAAAAATAAAAAATAATTGAGCAGACTTCCATGGTTGTTGGTTGCTGGGTAGAACCGAGATAAAAAAAACATCAACAACAACATGTATTTTATTAAAGACTATGAGGTCAACCTGAAAATTTCTTGGATTTTACGGTAGATGATATATTTTACTCTTTGTTGCAAAAATAAATAAACATAATGAAATTGTTGTTTGAGGAGAGAGTAAATTTTTGAGAGATTTCATTTTTTACTCTGTTGCTATCACACCATCTCAGTGTAAAGCTCAGAGTGAGAATTCTGCCTAATCAAAGCTTTTTATCAGTATATCTTCCATTGAAATCCCAAGGGAGGTAGGATTTTATTGGAGTGGAGCACCGGTGACAGTATCCCTACACATCTAATTTTTTGTTTCACAATTTTCTTAATCCTAAAGTCTTTTAACAAACCATTTCCACCCACTTATTGCTGCACTTTACAAATTTCAGTTCTTAATGCAATATGTATTTATCGTAAATTGTTCAGTACCAGTATTTTGCTTGGTAATTTATTCCAATCCCTGACTTCCTTCCCTGCAGAGGAAAACTTTTTAACTCCTGTATGCATGAAAACAAGTGCCATCTTGTAGGCTTGGTCACTGCTTCAATTTCCTGCAGTATTCCTAAGTTTTCTATCAATGCACAACTAAGTCTGATCACTATGATATGCTTTATACACTGCCAGCACTCTCTTCGCACACCTTCTGTCTTTTAGTGACTTCCAACACAATTCCTATACCATCTCACATACCAATTCTGTTCAGTGGTATATTCTACAAACAAATCTAACTGCCACCCTTCACACTACTGTATTTGATACTGAAAATGTGGTTCCCGCACTGCAACATCATATGCGAACAATGGTCTGACCAAGTTTTTGCAACCCCATCCCCTTGTACCATCTCCAATAAATGAACATTTTCAAAATCTCTCTTTACTACCTGCCAATTATTTTTACTTTCAACTTTTATCCCAACCCTTAATGTACTCAATAATTCCTCTGATGTATAATTATTATTATTTTTACATAACAAGCAGGTTCTTCTTCCATACATGTCATTCAATTTTGACTTACTCAGAAAGATATCCCGTTTAGATCCCTCTATAGCCGTTCATTGTCGTCACCCAGTTCAATCGTATTCCATACTCAGCAATGAATAGTGTAACTTTTATCTTCAAAGTGTCAATACAGTCATTCATTAGAATAATGAATATCAAAGGTCTCAATACACTAACCTGTGGAATTTCTAGTTTTACTTCTTTATCTATTGAGTATACATTTTCTGCTCTGATTCTTTGAGTTTTATTTTTCATCCATTCCATTAATTATGACCTTATTTACTACCACTTGGTCAAATACATTGGAGAGATCAAGAATTTATACTGTCAACTTGCCACCTATGTCCATGTAAACTGAAACACTTTGAATATACTCCAATAACTGAAAATCACTTGAACACTGTTTTCTAAATACGTGTTGCTATTTTGCTAACCAGCTACCATCCTTACATACATTACTATTCTGGTTGCATATAAATCTTTCCATCCCCTTACATACCAATAGGGAAAAATTAATCAGCCTGAGCAGAAGCATTATAATGCAGATAGAAACAAGCTGGGTTTACAAAATGAAATATTAATAAACACATTATAAAATATTTTGTAGATTATATATATAGTGAAACTGGTGAAGGGTGAATAGTGAAAGGTGTTGCTTTAGCAAGACAGAAAGCTTGTGACTGGTTTATTATCTCGCCTTCGGTTAGATCATTGGTTATTACAATGAATAGCTGAGATGAGAATGGTTTTACCAAAGACCAATACAAAATTAAACTATTCTTTCATGCAGCTAATTGTTTTTAGTAAGTTCTTTGTGATTAAAAATTTTGCTACCAGTTCCAAGTTGATTGAAACGATTAACTAAAACTGAGCGTGGTGTAGGAGCTATAACTTCCTTGCCAAGCATTTGGGAGGATGCCAGTTCAAATTCCCACTAAGCCATGAGTGCTGCATCTGGGGGAGGGAGGGGGGTAAATCAGAGCACTACTCCCAGGTGGCAACTTCAGAATGGCAGCAAAATTATGTTTGAAGGGCTGCAAATTAACGCCACAATGACCCTTTTTTTATTTTATTGTTTTTAAAAAAGAAACTCTGCTCACCATCCAGGTTTGGGTTTTCCATGGTTTCACTGCAAGCAATTGCCTCAATGGTTTGTTCAAACAGTTATGGCAGAATTCCTTCCCATTCCTTTCCTCTAGTTCTTTCCCACCTCTAATGACTTCAACAATGATGAGGCATAAAGCCAGTAGGATAACAAGAAGCATTAAGAAAACCTCAATAAAGGAATTAACACTACAAAAAGAGAAGTTGATTGTTATGAGTTCACTTTTATTTCCACATGATATAAAAGTTCCATAAACCACCACGGATATTTTAATGATTCAGTTTGACCATTAAACAAATACAAAAAGATTAATTTTCTGAAGGACTGCAAGTCCTAACCACCCATCCCAAGATTCATTAGATAGTAGTACTCCCCAAAAATAGTTAATTCTTCTAAATTCTCAAAACTTAGCAAAATATGGTCTAAAATAAAATTTGTCTCCTGGAACTGTTAACCACACTTTTGGAATACTTGTGATAAATTTTAGTCACTTTTCAATTAGCTTTGATTAATAAACAGGAAATGAAAACAAGTAGTGGGACCAACATACAAGAACCGAGACATTTTTGTATAGCACATAGCTGCATATCATAAACTTTCCCTAGCCTTGCAGAACATTTTTATATTCCTTAACAATGACATTTATTCAAATTATTTAATCTTCTGAAACTATTCAAATTCTAAAAAAAAAATTAATTTACTGCCTTGAGATCACTGAACTTGCCTCTTTAACAATTATAGCTAAACCTCTCAAACGGAAATACTATAATCCACCACTCAATGGACGCGCTTCCTGGTTTACATGATAGTATCAGTGGAGGAAGGAAAAGAGTGGAGACAATGCAAGGGACCTTCACAATGCACTGAAATGAAGGCAGGTACAGAGGTGCGGGGAGGGTAGGTCACCGTATTGAATTTCCCAAGAAGCGCAGGGAATATGCACACAAATCTCTAGGGAATTTTATGAGAACCATGACAGCCCAATTTGATGATGGAATATTATGTAACTGGACAAGGCAAACCAAAAATGAAGAACAAAATTTTTTGATATCCTGCTTAGTTCTTGACCCTTTAACTGCTACGGTTCGGCCGGCCGAGCCCTCGCTGAGTGCGGCTTTGTTTACGCCTAAGCTGTTTACCTGCGCTGGAATGCCGCATTAGACCGGACCGCTGTGTGCTGAATACATCTGGAGCGTTGTGTGTGGAGTTCTTCTGCTGTCGCTCTGCGATTTGAAACCGCAGATACAAAATAAATACAGTTAATATAACATCTAAAGTTTTTCAGTTTAAAGCTCCTCTAAAAGTAAACGTCTGCGTAATCAAACATGACGGTACTTCATATACTATATAGATATTACAGCAACTGAAATGTTTTTAGTTTGTGAGCGTAGTAATTTATCTGGAGAGAACCTTTCCGAATATCAGGAAAAATGACAAACTGCTGGAATGTTAACGTAATCCACACTTGTGTCCTGCAGCTTAATCGACAAGCACATGCTGTCAAACACGTCACTAAAGCATTCTCTTTTTCCACACATTTCGCTCGAACAATCTGTAGCTTCAAACTCTGAAAAATGGTCATTTTCCACTAGCTGATGTACACAGCTTAGGAAAATTACATCGAGATCCTGTCGAAGGGTTATCACTGTCATCCATATTAAAGTGATTATATTCACTGTCGCTTCTAGTAATAACCTCCATGATTTCTTCCGCGGTACAAACACGACGGCGTATTCGGGAGGACGATGGTTCAAATCCCCGTCTAGGCATCCAGATTTGGGTTTTCCATGGTTTCCCCAAATCACTCCAGGTGAATGCCGGGATGCTTCCTTCAAAAGGCCATAGCCGAATTCCTTACCATTCCTTGCCCCCCATTCTTTAACATCTCTAAAAACCTCGCTGTTAAGAGACGTTAAGCAGTTAAAAAAAATAATGACTGTATGCCATTTTCTCAGCGAAAACTAAAAGGAAAAGAGCAACACAAATTAGATCGCAGCTGCCAATGCTCAAGGGCCGAATGAGGAAAACAACTAACCACCCTGGGTGGAAATATGGCTTCATAGCCAGGCCGCTAAGAGGCTAGCGTGTTAACACGTCTGGAGTACAGACAGGGCGGCGAGGCGGCGCGTGTATACACGTCTGGAGCACAGACAGAGCGGCAAGGCGGCGCGTGTATACACGTCTGGAGCACCTGGGCGCAGTAGTAGCCACGCGCGTTAACGCGTCTACAGCAGTCAAAGGGTTAAGATATACTGTCTCTAAAGTGATGAAAGTGATGTGTTTTTGGTTGAACTACAGAAGAAAAATTTCACCAAAGTCAAATTTGGTGATGGTTTCTTATGTAATATAACAAGACAAAAGTAAAGTACATCCATGACAGTAATTTGCTTTCTAGAACCTTCTTACAACCTGCCATTACTGGATTATGAAGAAAAAATTGAAAACACTCTGTACTACTTGAAACCCTACAAATGACAAACTGCCCATGAATGACTCCAAAACATGACAACCTTAATGATTTTGCTTCTTCAAAACCATTTTAACTAGCTTTATCATTAATAAAGCACTATATCTATAAGTTACTGTGTAGTCATAACCTCTGGATATTTATGTACGATATTTAAATGCATTTAGTGTAGAATAGCAAGAATAAATAAAATAAACAAAAAAAGGCAGTCTATCACAACAGCCATTCTACACTCATAAACATCAAAATCTCTGATTGCAAATAAAAAATATAAAAGTGTTCCTAACTGAAATCTCATTGGTGGTGGTCAAACAAATTCTGCTCGAAAATTCCAATTACAATAGTTGTAGGTCTACAATGTTCTATGATTGCATGGCTTTATGCCTTGTTGATGTCAAGGACATTAGAGGCAGGAAATGAATGAGGACAAGGAACAGGAAGGAATTTATCCAAGGCTTTTGAAGGAAGCATCCCGTATTTCGCCTGGGGTGATTTGGGGAAACCATGGAAAACACAAATCTCGATGCCCAGATGCGAATTCGAACCCGCGTCCTCCCGAATGCGTGACCAGAACATTACCCATTCACCCACCGTGGTTGCTCTATGATCCACTTAACACAAAATAATTAGAACATAAAAAAACGAAAATATGTCACAAAATCAGTGTCTTCACTTTGTTTCATTGAAACAAAATTTAATAATGTGGCTCAATTCAATTATCACCAAAGAATACACAAAGATGATACAAATAATCTGCTAAAATCTAATGCCATGTCAAGATCGCCACAAAAAGAAACATTAGATTTGTAGCAAGACGAAGACTATGGGTCATTTTATACAAATTTTAAATAGTTATTATGATTTAATGTTCACGAAATGTAAGAAATAAATAGAATTTCATTTACATCGAGCTGGTGGCAGGAGTGGGCATACATCTGAGAGACCCATTATGTAGGGGCGACGATTTGACGCACCGAGGAGATGCCAGAAGCTAGCCGGTAGTTGGGACAGCTGAAAGACCTTATCTCTAGGGAGGAGAGAATAATCCCTGTGAGAGAAGTGTGGCCGCTGAAATTTTATCAGAAAGGTGCTTAGCACAGTTGTTTACTTGGCATTTTGCAAGTTCAATGTGGCGAGGATTTCCCACATATTCTCTTGAAAGATATCGGTGACACCCGAACAGTCTTAGCAAATGGAAAGCAAATGCTTTCATCAGCAAAGAAGGGCTACTTTTGCTAAATCAACCTTGTGAGTGTATTTCCCCACATGATTGGTAATTTCAGATAATTTTGTCTTTGCACTATATATGCCGAGAAAAAGGGGGCATGGACAGCGAGAGAGAAACCCTTTGGTTAGCAAGATGGACGGGACTTTGCTCCAGGAGACAGTTCTGGTGTCTTCACTACAAGTGACAGTACTGGTAACTTCACTCTTGTGCCTTGGTTGACTTAATGCCAAGTCCGATCGATATATCACAGTGCTCGGCATATGCTTGCTGAATGATGAGAGCTTCACTGTACTTGACGCTGAGACGCGTGACTGATGGATGATGGCGCCTTTTTTTCTAAGCATTTATGCTGCCGATGCAGCCAAAACAGCCACAGTAATTATACAAATTGTAAGTCCATGAAAAACCGTGTGTACTTCAATGAATCATTGAAACAGTCAACAGTGCTGTAATAGTCTCATGAGTGAGAGTCTTGTGTCTCTGAGTTTATAAACACAGAGCTGGGTGTGTTGCAAAGCCAAGCACTTTCCTTTTTTTCTTCGTTATATTGAAAGGCAGATTTCCATGTTTGGAAACTTTCAATCACTATTATTGTTGGGAACCGATAAATTCCCTGGCACCCTGTAATTTACAGTTAAATTGTAATATATAATGTTTCTTGGAATCATTGTAAATTGAAAAATCGCCATCGATATGCCTAAGAGAGTTTTCCTTCAGTAACATATGAAATTTGTGAATATTTGTAAAGTTTATCGATGTACATGTATTGCAATTCCTTAGTTTCAAGTCACAGTAAATGTTTGATTGCTGTTTCGCAAACTGTAAAAGAAGGTATTATATTGATTTAATTTTGAATGAATAGATGTTAAGATTAAAAATAAATATGCCTGTCTGTAAGCATTTACAAGTATTAAATAAATCACAATTTTATGGTCATTTTCATATGCTAAAAACAGAAGTAATGGTTTCACCACTGTTTCATGAAATTAATATATAAGTTTTTCAAAAGGTAGTGGAAAGTGATGATTTTAAAATTATTCAAGGTAAGCAATAAATCATTTCCCAACCAACCTACCAACTACAGGTTTGAAACAGTGTAAATGCTGAAAATCAGGACAGTAAAAATAAAAAAATAAATAAAAAGAGACACACAAAAAAAACTTTCATAAATCATGATTCCATTTTTGTTGTTGTTATGATAAAGCCTTGTTATGGCCATAAGGCATTAATTATTATAATAAATAACAAGACAGAGCTAAAACCTAATTATTCTCATAGCATATACAAAATATAGATCATGATAGTACTGATCTAGGTAAATCAACATTTCCACCCCGCTGGCTTAACAGCAACTTTAAGAAACAAGAAATACATAAGTCAAACCCAATGTCCTACAGAGTTGACCTCTTACAAGATCAAACATCAAATGGCTGTATCAGGGAAGAATAAGTAAAATCGAATAGAAGTATAAAGTAGAGGAAAATATTTAATTAGATTGGGAAAACTTAACTAAAATTCTGAAAGAAGTGGCAAACGAGAGTGAAGGAATGAAGAAACGCTGGAATTGAAAACAAGGATTAAGAGCTTTGGATGAAGAAATCAAGAGTGTTATTGAAGATAAGAGAAATGCTTATTAGAAATATTTAGGAATAAAGAAAGTAGAAGATCTTACTGAATATAAGAGGAAAAGGGCGATTGCTAAAAGAGAAACTCGGAAAAGGCACAGACAACAATGGGACCACTTCATCAACAATCTGGAAAGAGATGTAACAAGACTATCACCAACATTCAAAATTATTAAAAAGTTAAACAGAGAAGTAAGATGTGACTCAGACATTCAAGTAATAAACAAAGAGAGATGGCTAAAATATTTTCAAGAGTTGTGGAGCCAAAATCAAGCAGACAATGAACTAGAGGAGTTAGAATCAGAACTGAAAGCCTGTAAAAGTAACAGAGCTTCAGGAGAGGATGGCATTTATATGGAACTTTTTTAATTCAGTGACAGGACATTCAAAAAACTGCTGTTGAACTTTATCAACAGGATCTGGAGAGGAGGATACCCACCTCAAAGCTGTAAGAAGGCAATTGTCATCCCAGTTCACAAAAAAGGTGAGGTCAAAGATTTCAATAACTATAGAGGAATAAGCTTCCTCAAAGCTGGTTATAAAATTTTCTCCAGCATTATTAAATCAAAATTGCAAAAATTTCATGAACCACTTCTTGGAGAAGAACAAAATGGGTACCGGAAGGGTAGATCATGTGCAGGTGGTTATTTCACACTCAAGATACTAATTGAGAAAAGGAAAGAGTTTAATCTGTAAACACACCTGGCACTTATTAATTTGTTTAAAAAAGCTTTCGATCCAATTGACAGAAGAAAACTTTGTCAAATTCTGGTGGAAAGTAACACCACACCACAGATCATTAAATAATTCAAAACATTTACACTCACAATGTAATAGCAGTTAGAACCGTACAACAGCTGTTGGAATGGAAACCCATTAATTGAAGAGTGAGACAAGGGTGTTGCCTGTTGCCAGACTTATTCAGCATATATATAAACAAAATCATAAGTGACTGGTGACAAATACCCCATGGCAGAATCAAAATAGACAGACAGACCAACCTGGACACATTACTGTTTGCAGATGACCAATTGCTTTTAGCTGAATCAGAAGATGACCTGCAGAGATCAGTATATAACCTCCATACGACAGCAAAAGAGTACAGCATGAAGATTTTCCTAAAAAATAAAATAAAAAAAAAGTTATGGACTTTTTCAGAAAAAAACTAAATTTCAAAAGACAGCATGCCCATAGAAAAAGTAGCTGAAATTAACTTTCTATGTTACAACGTCAGCTACACCCTAGAAACCGATATGCAAGGGAAAAAAATCAAGAAAGTTACAGTAATAACAAATAACACCTACAGACCATCTCTTGTTCAATGGCACACAAGAATCAGGCTGTATCACCTCCTGGGTAAACCTACACTATTGTATGGCAGCGAGGCCTGGACACTACGCAATGGTGATTAGCGGAGACTAACTGCGGCTGAGGTCCAATTTATGAGGAGAACAGCTGGCTACACTTTACAAGATAGAAAGAGATCTGATTAAATCCTTAAGGAACTCAAAGTCAAACCAATTCTCCAAAATGTGCAAACCTACAGAACATCTTGGACAGACTATGTACTAAAATGAAGATGGACCCGATCCTACGAAAAATTCTCAAATACCATCCCAGTGGCAGGAGAGATGTAGGAAGACCACTAAGAAGGTGGATTGAGACCATAACAGACCACCAGGCCTAACATTGGCTAGGTAGAAGAAGAAGACATAACTAATGTACACATTTACCATTATTGTGATAATATATAAATATCTTAATCAACTCATGACACAATACTTTACAAAATTCTCTACTTTATATCTCAGAAACAGAACTCAAATTCTCAATATAAACTGGAAGATACTCAAAGCTACCATGCGGCATAACCCCCTTTACAAAAATTGCAGAAAACCGACTACCCTCTGGTGAGTTGTTTTCACTTATGTTAAACAGTAAGCACAACCAAACACGTTTAGAACCCCCCCCCCTTTTTTTACAAAAACAACTATTCCATATTCATCATATTCAAACAAATCTTCCTATGCTAACTGGCAAAAAAATTACAGTTAGACACAATGTATTATAAGTATAAAAATCTAAATACAGACTCCCAAAAGGAAGATCATGTTGTTAGAATGCATATTCTTTGAAGCATGTGGAACACTCTTCACTGAAAAGGACTGAAACTTGGACATTTTAATCCAAAATGGCACTTCTCTCGTTGTCAAAGACTCTTCAAAGTATCACCCTCACCTGGCACTTTTCGGTAGCAAATTGAAGTAAGTTACACAGATTCATGTCCTAACAGTTTTGAAGAAAGAGGGAGATGACTCAGAGTGGCCAGACAGGACAGGTGAAAAAAAAAAAAATACTGCCACCAGTCAGTGGAAGCAATGGCAGTACCACATGGAGCAAATCATGGTAGCCACCCACGCCACGCCAGTCGCTCGCTGTTGAAGAAATAATGCACAAGCACTTGGCACTCCTACACTGGCCCACCCCTGGTAGTGCGGCGTCCTTATCATCGTCAGCAGGGTACAGTCTAGAAAACATTTAATAATCGTGTCACCTGTGTGACTAACGTCATTGTAGCACAAAACACACTGAAAAAATGGTAGAGGAAGGGAAAAAATAACTATATAAGGATTTAATGATATGACATTGTAAACTATCTTCAGTGGTTTACTTGTGGGTGCAGCTAGGGTATCAGAATTCTAAACAAACATATTTACAATTTTAAACCATTCATGGTATAAGAGAATTAATTTCTTAATTTTATGACCATTGTCAGAAGGTTAAAAATGTGTTTGCATAAAAACTAGATCCCCAATATTTTAACTAGTAGGCTTCAAAAGTCTGTCATTCCATTACCTCCTTTTATGGGCATTGTATATTTAATTGTTATAAAATTAATTTAAGTTTAACAATATAGTTAACGTATATACCTGGGTACTTGATTTGTTCAGAAAACATCCTAAGTTAGGGCTTCTGGAATATAATCTCGTAGAGAGAGACACACATAGAGTCATGAACTATGTTATTTATCCCACCTTTTACATTGGTTATTTCAAAAGCCCATCATTGGTAACTATCGGTGCAGCAAATATTAAACCTCCTACTTAGATCTACCATTACCCGTTCTACTGGGTTATGTTGAGGATAATAAATAAGGGGTTTTAAAATTTAGTGTTCATTCAACCTCACACCATTGCCAAAGTTTCCCTGTAAACTATGGGGCATTGTCGGTTAAAATACTCTTAGGATGCCCTCAATGAGGAATGTACTGCAAGTTATTACTCTTATTAATAGTTTCAGCAGTGGCCCTTTTAAGGGTATACAGCTTCATAAATTTTGGAAAAAAAATCTCTAACGCAATACAAATAAAGATGAAGCTACCATGTAATCTCTGTAGGGGACTATAAACATCAGCAGAGATATCATTATGTTTACTAGGGACAATACTTTGAATTTCACCAGCTCTTTACACGTTGTCAGCGTTTGCATTTTGATACATTCTGCAGGAAGCAATCATGTACTAAATTCTTCTGTACATATTTGGAAAACAGAAATTATCGGGTATGATAATTTTATTAGTGCCATAGTGTCTACAGCTCAGATAATGATAATTAATATAACAGTAAACTCACTTCTCAGGGATCCACAATTTCCATTCCTTGCTGCGGTATAGAATAATGGCTTGAATACAATAAGATTTAAGTAAGAGTGGCAAGAGATTATTTTTAGGTAACTTGGTAACCATTTCATTAATAGTTTTATATTGAAACTGTTCCTCTTTCTTACATTTGAGGCAAGTTCTTACTGCCATTTCTCATGGAACATTTTTTTTTTGGTACAGTGGTTTAGGTATTCCATTGGGTCCATGCGTGCTCTGTGCATGTTAAAACCCCATTAGTAATCAAGAAACTTCTTCCCCAATTTTATTTCCTGCTTCCAGTAAGTTTCTTATTTCATAATCAAACACTATAAACAAGAGGGTCCATTGAGTTAGTATCCTACTTAA
Organism: Vandiemenella viatica; assembly: GCA_031002005.1. NCBI lineage: Eukaryota > Metazoa > Arthropoda > Insecta > Orthoptera > Morabidae > Vandiemenella > Vandiemenella viatica. Next base: position 43,392,637 of record CM061921.1, on the reverse strand, counting down.
AAATTTGTTATTGTACTTAGGACAGGGCCTTAGGATCAGAAAAAACAATCACTTTCCTGCTGTAAGGAAACACCATCTCCTAATACTTAAAGAATCATTGATTAGTGTTTTATTTTCCTTTTATATGGTTCTTGGTTAGTGTAATATTTTTTGTATAATATTTTTGCTAATTATTCGATTTGGATGGGAGTTATTTCTATGACAGCGTAAATGAAAATCTCTGAACAGTGAACTGTGAGTGTAGGAAGAATATCTTTGTCAGAGAGTAAAAAGAAATTAAAAATGAGAGAGCGAGGACCAATGAAATGAGTGGGTGTGGTTCAGATTGTTAAAAAGCTGCGTAAAAACAATTAATTAAAGGAGATAATGGAAATTGGCATACAGGAAGTTTGTAATGTGAAAAAAGTGTAATTTTATGTTCAAAATATCAAGTTATGAAATCATATTAATTAAAGAAGATTAATACAAACTGAGGTCCATTAATGTTTAATTTTGAATTGATGAAGAGTATCGAAGAACGCATGAATTTCTTCAAAGCTAACAAGATGATAAGGTTAGTAACATTATATGTGGCCTCCCGCGAAAGAAACGAGGAGCCAGAAAAGGTTGGTAACATTATATTTGGCACTCCATTACAGAGACAAGGAGCCATATAAATACAAATATTATATGTTGGTTTCCGTGACAGGATGAGGAGCGATACATATCTAGTAGAAATATTACACTTCTCAGCAACACATAACAGAACTTCTTTAATGTTCAAATGACTGCCAGACGCTCCCATTGGGTGATACAATAGTTATGTTCGTCTTTGTTTAATGATCTGCTAGAAAATGCAATAGATCTTTTTTTAACTGTCCAAATTGTTTAGAAAACCTCTGTTCCTAGCCCGTATTCAGAACTGTAAGTAGCAATACATATATGTGGATCCGATTTTGGTGAGTGGAGGATTGTATGCTCTGCTAAAAGTTTCTGTACCTCATGGAAATCTCTTTTATTCTTATATCTATTTCCAAGTGACCCCATTTTTCTTCAAATGCACTAAGTGTCAACTATTCAAAATTCGTCCTTTCACAAATTTTCTCTAGTAGTTACAGATGTCTAAAAAAATCTATAATTGTTTCTTATCCCAAGGTGAAGGGAAATCTCTGATAGTTTTATGTTCGGCTTCACTGAGAACAATTTTCTTAGGCATGATGGTATGTCCCAAAAATTCTATTTTATGGGTTAAAAAGGCAAACATTTTCAATATTACTGCCATGCCTCCATTTAATAATGCAGTAAACTCTTCCCTCAAACAGGCCCAACGGTCTGCAATAGTAGACATTATCATAAACATATGGTGGACTTTTTATAACAAATCTTTACCCAAGACTATATTTGGGGCTCTAGTTAAATTGGCCACAGTATTATTAAGTCCAAAAGGTAATACTTTTAATTGATAAAATCTCCCCTGGAATACATAGGCCGTAAACTTGCCAGAATATTCAAGTATTTTAAGTTGACAATAAAAGGCAGTGAGAACCAATGGATCAAGGTTGTTTTTTTTCATGAAAACTATGCAGTATTTCGTCAATTGGTGAAGGGTGATCCCTCTATGGCAATAAGACTTTGTCTATACACCGAGCATGATGAGTAAGCGGTAACGCTCTGGCCTTGTATTCGGGAGGACGTGGGTTCAAATCCCTGTCCGGCAATCAAGATTTGAATTTTCCATCTGACAAGTTCTTGCTTGTGGCAAAAAACTTCTCCATAATACTGCAGTGCCAACATCTTCCACTATTGTTTGCCAGTTAGTATTTAATAGCACATTACTTATTTTTGCCAAGCAGATTGTACAAATGTTCTATAGAAATTAAATTATATAGTACCTCTTGTTGTTTTGTTTTTTTAAACATTATTTTTATCGATTCATCCATCCCTTCCTACCAGAAGTGACTGATAGGAGTACAGAAGAGCTGTTTCCCCTAAAAATTGTATATGCAATATCAACTTCGTACAATCCAGTATAGCTTGAACAGTGTGTCTCCACTCAATATCAAAAGTACAGTGTGGCTTAAGTCCAGGTATGACACACATGAGTTTCAAATCTGTGACTATTAATTTCGCCTTATAGGAATACTTGTTAGTTATGGATTTAGTCTTCCTTCTTTGGCTGTAGTGACCATTAAGTTTTGTGCCTGCCAAGGTGTTAGTTGTTGTTCTGTGAAGATTAATTATGCAAAAAAGAGATTTGGTAATAACAGAACACCACTCCCGTATCAAGTAAGACTTTATTTATTTTCCAAATTACTACTTCATTAATAAATGCTGCTTGTACTTTAAATAAACTGTTTGAATATTCTTCTTGCATTAAATCACCTCTTGGATTATAATGACAAATGTTACTAACAATTCATCTTCCACCACAAGGACCAAAACAAAGACAGAATCTAATTTTTTGAAGATTCTGCATCATGCTGAGGGCTTGATCCTAGGATAGCAACTGATTTCGATGGTATGTATTGAGTGTTATATGTTGTGTTTCCTTGGTTGCCTCTACCTGCTCTTCCTCGACCTATAAATCTCAAATTGCATCCACATCTACTATTTTTTTTCCGAAAATCATGATACGCGTCTATGAACCCAAATTCTATTGATTGTGAAAGTTTCCATGATTCTGAAAGTCATATGACTTATTCTGATGATTTTGGTTTCTTGAACTGTCCAGGATATAATTCATTCTCATAGGACACAGCCTCCTTGAACTCCACGGACACTAGTGTGCATCTAACAGTTTTAAAGTTTTCGAGCCTCTTCATGTAGGGTCACGAAGTGCATAGCAAACATTTCAAACCTACTACACATAAGGTCTTTGATCACAATTTCATCTGTAATAGGGCCGTATAAATATACAGCTTTATCGACTTCTTGTAGGAAAAGGTTATATAGCCGTCGAGGAGACCAGTTTCAAATGTCCCATTGTCTATTGAGCTGAGTACATGATGGTGTTCCTCCAGTGACAATAATGACCGAGTAACCGTTCCATGAATTCCAGAAAACAGTTTCATAGATGGTTGTCCCCCCCCCCCCCACCAAAATTTGGCAGTCTTCATCAAGTGCTGACAAACACAATATTTCTTCTCCTTGTCAGAGTAGTACATGAAAGGTCTAGAGTCCTCAAAACTGCTCCGAAGATGTACAAAATTAGATTCCACGTTCATTAAACCGAACGGAATCTGCTTTTTCTGGTATGGTAGCAGTACAGAAACATTTTGGCGCATTTTTTAAGGTTAATTGCTTTGCTCTGAATGATGATTTATGCCTCAAATTTTTTTTATGTATAGACATAAGCTAGCTTCAATGTAGTCATCACGGGTGTACCGCCGGATAGTGTTGTGGAAACACAATACTTCGATGGCTAGCTCCGCCGTCTTCTTCACGTGTAGAGACATCTGCACTGGTCGGCTGACCCACAGATATTGAGATGGTTCGGGTGCCGCTCTTCCTTATATATTTGTCCGCGTCCGGCGGCTGCGTGGCCTCGGCGAAGGCTTACTATGAGTCACGCCCGCAACCAACTGGCGGCGAGCCGCCAGTGGGCGTGACTAGGGTTCTTGTTCCAGCCCGAGCTAATATGGAGCCCTCTACGGCGGCAGCTGGACGGAAGTACAACGTTCTCTGTGGATATTTGCCAAAGCAGGTTTCCATGCCTCACTGAGACATAGACCACTGTCTCTGTTAAATGTGTTGGCCAGTCGAATTTCGACGCTACTTTGATGACAGGTTCCCAAAAATGTGATGTTCTAGTCAATATCCTAACGTTATTGAATTCTACTTTGTGGCCATGGTCTTACACGTGCTCGGCGATCGCTGATTTGCTATACTGTCCCAGGCAGAGGTGGCGTTTATGTTCTTCACACCGGTTTTCTAAGGTGCGGATCGCTTGACCGATGTAGGTCTTTCCATACTTGCACGGTATGCTACAAATCCCCAGAACTCCTAGGCCAAGATCAGATATTTATCCAGCGGGTAGGTAGGGTAGGATTGAGAGGAAGACTATGGCTTTATTGGAGGAGGCTGAAATTTCTGAAGAGACCAATAAGAAGCTCAGACCTCGTGCTGCCAGACCACCTCGACTATACAGTCTGCCAAAGATACACAAAGAAAGCGTACCGCTAAGACCAATCGTCAGCAACATCGGAGCTCCGACCTACCCGCTGGCTAAATATCTGACCCATCTTCTCAGTCCATCAGTCGGCTATTGCGACCACCATGTCAAAAATTCCACGGAATTTGTCAAGATTATCAAGACCATAGAACTGAAGGATTCAGTTATAATGGTGAGCTTCGACGTTGTCTCATTATTCACCCGCGTCCCATTGAAGGATACGCTGGAGCTGATACGCCAGCAATTTGACCCGCCATTGTGGACTTTTCAGACATGTACTGACGTCCACGTATTTCACATAGTTAGGGAAATACTATGACCAGGTGGACGGGGTTGCCATGGGACCTCCCACTTTCTCCTGTAATCGCCAACTTATACATGGAGCATTTCGAAGAGAAAGCCCTGAAAGGAGCAGTTCTCAAGCCGACATGTTTTTACAGATATGTCGATGATACATTTGTGGTGTGGCCCCATGGAATTATGACTTTACATGTGTTTCTAGAATATCTGAACGGAATTCATCCTAACATAAAGTTCACTATGGAAATGGAAAAGGACAGTCGCCTACCTTTCCTCAACATCTTAATTGAAAGAAAGCCGTACGGAACGCTCGGGCCCAGTGTATACAGAAAATCTACCCACACACACCAGTATCTGGGCACCACGAGTTTCCACCATCCTGTACAGCGCAACACTGTTTTAAATACTCTTGTGCACAGGGCTAGAGAGATTGCTGACAAAGAAAGCATGCCACAAGAACTGGAACACCTGAGAAATGTCTTCAGGCGGAACGGTTACACCAAGAGGCAGATAGAAAGGGTAATTGAACATTAGCGGGGGAAAATTCCAGTACAACATGAAGAAACGCCCTAGGCCACCACTTTTCTGCCTTTCGCCGGAAACACCTCGGGGAAAATCGGCAGAATCCTCGCACGACACGGTATAAAATCTTTCTACCGACCACCAGCTAAAATACGGGACTATCTCCGTTCAGTCAAGGATGATCTTGGCCTAAGAGTTCCGGGGATTTATAGCATACCGTGCGAGTGTGGAAAGACCTACATCGGTCAAACGATCCGCACCATAGAAAACCGGTGTGAAGATCATAAACGCCACCTCCTACTGGGACAGTAAAGCAAATCAGCGATCGCCGAGCACGTGTAAGACCATGGCCACAAAAAAGAGTTCAATAATGTTAGGATATTGGCTAGAACATCACATTTTTGGGAATTTGTCATCAAAGAAGCGATCGAAATTCGACTGGCCAACACATTTAACAGAGACAGTGGTCTATGTCTCAGTGAGGCATGGAAACCTGCTTTGGCAAATATCCGCAGAGAACGTTGTGCTTCCGTCCAACTGCCGCCGTAGACGGCTCCATATTAGCTCGGGCTGGAACAAGAACCATAGTCACGCCCACTGGCAGCAAGCCGCCAGTTGGTTGCGGGCCTGGCTCATAGTAAGCCTTCGCCGAGGCCACGCAGCCGCCGGACGCGGACATGTATATAAGGAAGAGCGGCACCCGAACAATCTCAATATCTGTGGGTCAGCCGACCAGTGCAGATGTCTCTACACGTGAAGAAGACGGCGGAGCTAGCCGTCGAAATATTGTGTTTCCACAACACTATCCGGCGGTACACCCGTGATGACTACATTACAGTCATATGCCGAGAAAGTATTCGTTCTTACATAAGCTAGCTTGTCTAACACATTAAATTTTACTTTGTTCTCGTGCTTAGGTTATAATTTATTTGGAATTTACATACAATGATAGTTAATTCTTTGGCTATTGGGACTGACCACCTGGGACTCACACCCTTTTTTTGCAGAGAGCGTGGGTATTGTTCATAACAGACACACATATATTGATATGTTGAATTCTGAAAGGATCTCAGGCACCGATTTTCAAATTGAACCATTAAATTTGAGCGATGGCTCCAAATAAGAGTTCAGGGAGCGTCCACCAACTATGTGGCTCAGTCAAGGAGGTGAGGATTATGTAGAAAGAAAGGTACTCTGGACTAGGGGTTGTTGCAGATGTCATCTTTCCGGAAGAGGATGCGGATATTCGATGCTTGACAACCGCGGATGCGAATGCTTTGTGGAAGCGGATTTGGATGTGGAAAAACAAATTTATAAATATTTCGACTTTTATATGTTATCAAACATGAATTTAAAATCAATCTTTTTTCATCAGTACATTTTATTTCCATATAATACTGCCATATTGCCTCATCTTTCAAGAAAAAAAACTGTGGGATGGTTTCACAAGTGAATTAAATTATTTACATAACTACCCGCGTGTCTAAAAATCGGTCTTTGTCATATGAACTTAGCGGAGTTCGTGGCCAGACTAATTCAAGCATCAAGCACAAGACCACGCCACCGTGCATCTCCGCGCTGGCTTTTTTTTTTTTTTTTTTGTCTTATAACTATTCGTCTTGTCGACATCAAGGTCATTAGAGGCGTTAAAAGATCGAGTCAAGGAATTGGAAAAAATTCGTCGCATGGTGTGCCGCGAGAAAGTACGAGGGGAATGGATTGCTTGGAGCATCTGTAGTAGCCTGAATGGTTGAGCGCTTCCTATGGTAGTTCTACAAAGATTTCCTATAAGCTGGAAGGTGAATAGGTCACTTTAAGATCGAGCTATACTAGAACGCAATGAGCCCGCACCATTACCGCGCCGACATTCTGACGAGTGTTGGCTCGCCCCTCTCGCATCCACACTGGTCCATAGCTCATCTGTGTGACAGACGGGTTCCTACTCTGTCTCCAGTCTTCTTTAACGTATACACTTCGTTGTATACGGAATTAACGTTAAAAATTACCTTAAAAGTGATTTGGGAATCGCAGTATGGTTACCACCCGTAATTTGTTCTAGAGTACTGTAATTTATTTTGTGTAGGCGTACTTTATAATCTACGAAAGTAATAATATTCGTTAAAGTACTTTTTTGCGTATTTTGTTATCACCTCACTGATCGCTCTCTTATGCACAAAAATAGTATCCCAACGCAGTTTTGACAAATGATGATCACTGTACTGGATTGAAAGTGTCTCGTATATATCAACATAGTCACAATGAAATGTCAAGTGTCACTCTTGTAACATTTAACATGTTTGAGGTTCCTGTCGATTCACTCAATATTTTTAACAAAAAGTAATAAGATTATTATACATTTTAATTTAAATACAGACTGCAAAGATTCTGTAAAATAATAATAATTTCATGTGATCTAAACATTCCAGTAACAGAGTTTTTTATCAGCCGCGCAGTACACCTATATAGTTGTCACCTATTTTTAAAAGGAGACCTACAGATTAACGTGAAATTAAGACCACGGAGCGTCCCAGCATCTTAGCATTAACAAATAATTGCTTTGCCAGAGGTGACTGTCAATTTAAAGACCCATGAAAATAACAGCTGAGACAGGGATTTGAAACAGAGACTTTCAGTGCCCTAATCGTATGCTGTATACATCTGAGTCAAGAGACAAATGTGGACGTAATGACAAATAAATATTCGAGCATACTACAATCAATATACTTTTATTCTATATAAATTTTTTTGTTATTCTAAAACACAAATCTAGTTTTATATGGTGAAATACATATTTTTCAGTATTCAGATGCTTGTGCATGTGATTCGGGTATGGAAGATTCCCGGTTAAAAATCAAGGTCTCGGACGCAATTTTTACAGGCCTTAAAATCAACCTTCATCTCTGACAAAGCTTTGATTTGTTAATACGAACATGCAAGGACTCTGCCTACATATTACGAACATCTGATGAACCTAAAGTGAAGCTGAAAAAAAAAAATTCTAAAGCAATCAGTAACGCTGAAACAACGGTTAGTTGTAAAGTACCAGAAATTTCTAAAGTCTTTGTATACGCTTCACCATATCGAGGAGCCCGACACCGGCCCGAACCGACAAAAATTAAGCCAAACTAATGCCGGCCGACACACGGCACGGTGTAGTTTGAACTCATTTCAATCGACTGAGCGACAACAAGTGTCGTTCAGTGACAGTGCTGGCTTGGTGTGGTCTATTGTGGTCCGACTTTTACTTTATATGGAAGTTCAAACTTGTAAATTCGTCACTTAGGTAATAACACCGTTTAGTTCATTGTTACTTTTATTGCAAGATCGTCAGTAAACAACAACTTTTTTGTTAGCTAAGCGACGATGGGCAGAATCTTGAATAAAGAGAAAAGAATAATACATATTTCAATGTAAACAAAACATCCACATACAAAATTGCGGATGCGAAAGCGGATGTAGGATTTCACGGGGAGGTTCCGCAGTTGCGGATGCAGATATCCGTTACATCCCTACTCTGGACTATTTGCGGGGAGGGGTGTGTCTGAACCAAGCTACATAACTTTTCATTCTATTTGTCGCAATCAAAACAGGGTATTAAACACAGAAGAGCATGTAAATATTTAATTCCGTCATTTAATTTTCTTCGTTTTTTAGATACGCTATGTATTGACAGCACCGTGCAGTGTGTGAGTTGAAGTCATAGTGTTTGGGTGACATGAGGCCGGTGCGTTTGAACTAGCCGAAACGTGACGGCACATTACGGGCTGCAAATAAGGCACGCTGTAACTAAGCTCGAAAAGCAGCACATTCACCACCCAACCTGGAAGACCCTCCTGTCGGACCACCGTTGTATGCCCTCGCCCGTTCACACTCCAACAAAGGTTCCAACCAGATGTTCCAAACAGTCATATTGACTCGTACTTTCTCGTGGCATAGAAGTGTTCTCATTACAAGGATAACGGAGATAAACATGACAGCACATTGTCTTCTTTCCTTATCTTTAGAGAAAAATAAAAGCAAAGTGTGGATCCAAAAAGAATGTTTCATGATCGAGCAAACTATTCTAACGATCAGACGTTGAATGAAATAGATAGTGGGGATTCAAAAAACTACTTGAGAATGGACAAAATCAGTTTCACGTTTTTCTTAGACAAATTCGGTCCATTAATGTCAAAACGCGACACACTATGGCGTGAACCTATACCTGCAGAACAACGCCTCATGACAACATTGCGATTTCTGGCCACAGGGAATACATACGAAGATCTGAATTTTAGTTGCAAAATATTTCCTCAGATGCTTTGGAATGCGATACCTGAAACTTGCAGAGTATTTTCTAAAGTTCTCCGATTTCATTATCTGAAGGCAAAGGAAAAATTATGTGATTTTATATTTATCAATGTCTGATAAAGCGATATATAAAAAAGTGTATTATACAGAAAAAGAAATAATCTTGATACTTATTAGTTTTAATTCAGTTGATAGAATGATAAGAGAATAGAAATGATTTTAAATACTAGCAAAAATTATTTGAAAGCTTTCAAACATAAATAATTCTACATGGTTGTAGCGCAAGATTGCGTTGAGACTAATAACTCCGTCGTCTTCCTGACGTGCGAAAACATCTGCAATCGTCTGCTGATTGACAGATGGTAGTCGAAATATGCCAACTCTTGAGATCATAAGCACAGTCGAACAGGCAGTTCGCACCCTCCCGGGAGAGACAGTGGAAGAGATACGCAGAGAGACCAGCCGAGTCTTGGGTAAAGAAAAACCCTTAGGACCAATATAACTAGGGAGGAGCGGGAAGCGCTTCGTGCCTCGCGTCAGAACAACGAAGTTGTTGTCTTATAGGCGGACATAGGAAATGCTACGGTACTCCTCACGGCAGAACAGTACGATTGGAAGATGAGGAACGTCCTTGATGATCCATCCTATCGCCATCTAGACAACGATCCTACCAGCAGGATTGAGAGGAAGACTATGGCTTAATTGAAGAAAGCCGAATTTTCTGTAGAGATCAACAAGATACTCAGACCTCCTGCTGCCAGACCAGCTCGGCTATACGGTCTGCCGAAGATACACAAATAAAGCGTACCAGTGCGACCAATCGTCAGCAATATTGGAGCTCCGACTTATCCTCTGGCAAAATATCTGACCCATCTTTTGAGTCCTACGGTTGGACATTGCGACCACCATGTCAAGAATTCCACTGAATTTGTCAATACCATCAAGACCATGAAACTGAAGGACTCTGACATAATGGGGAGCTTCGATGTCGTTTCATTATTCACCCGCGTCTCGTTGAAGGACACGTTGGAACTGATACGCCAACAATTTGAAGCAGCCATTGTGGAACTTTTCAGACATGTGCTGACGTCCACGTATTTCACTAACTTAGGGAAATACTACAAGCAAGTGGACGGCGTTGTCATAGGATCGCCACTCTCTCGTGTAGTCGCCAACTTATACATGGAGTATTTCGAAGAAAAAGCTCTGGAAAGTGCGGTTCTCAAACCCTACATGTTTTTTCCGCTATGTCGATGACACGTTTGCGTGTGGCCCCATGGCATCAAAGGTTTAAATGAGTTCTTAGAACATCTCAATGGTATTTATCCCAGCATAAAGTTCACAATGGAACTCATTCTAATTGAAAGAAAGCCGGACCGAACGCTAAGACATAGCGTACACAGAAAAGCAACCCACGCGGACCAGTATTTGGGAGCCACATGTTTTCACCATCCTGTTCAATATCAAACTGTTCTAAATACGCTTGTACACAGTGCTAGGGCGATTTCTGACAAAGAAAGCCTACCACAGAAAATGAAACATCTAAGAACTGTCTTCAGGCGAAATGGTTACACCGAAAGGCAGATTAGAAGAGCAATTGATCGCAACCCGGGGAAAAATCCAGTCCAACAGGAAGAAACGCCTGAGGCCACCGCTTTTCTGCCTTTCGCCGGAAAAACCTAGGGGAAAATTGGCAGAATTCTCGCACGGCATGGAATTAAATGTTTTTACAGACCACCTGCTAAAATTCGGGACTACTCCTCTCAGTTAATGAAGATTTTGTTCTCAGAGTTCCTGGAATTTACAGCATCCCATGCCAGTGTGGAAAGTGCTACATCGGTCCAACCATCCGCACTGTACAAAACCGGTGTGAAGAACACAAACGCTATCTTCGCCTGTGACAGTATAGCAAGTCAGCGATCGCCGAGCAAGTGTACAACCATGGCCACAGGGTTGACTTCAACAACGTTACGATTTTCGCTGGTACCTCATACTTTTGGGATTCCATAGTAAAAGAAGCTATTGAAATTCGATTGGCTGATACCTACAACAGAGATAGTGGGCTATGTCTAAGCGAGGCATGGAAACCAGCCTTGGAAACTCTACGCAGAGAGCGTGGCAAGCATGTTCAGCAACCGCCACAAGTTTCCCATTATTAACTTCCTCGGCCCGCAACGAACAACTGTAGCCCCACCCACTCACTGTCGGGCGCGGCCGTCGGAGAGAGCCGTTGGCCTATATACGGTGGTGCGGCACCTGGGCTATCTCAGTATCCGATGGTCAGCCGACCTGTGCAGATGTCTCAAGACCTGATGAAGACGACGGAGCTAGTCGTCGAAATATCGTGTTTTCAAAACACTATCCGGTAATACACCCGTGAAGACTTCATTTCAAGAATACGCCTGGAAAGTCTCCGTTCTGAAAACAACTTGCATTACTCGTACTAGCATATCAAATGCAATTTGTTTGTATACTATTTTCACCTATGAGTAGTTAAATGATTTCAATATGCGTTGTCAATATAAAAAAGTGAAAAGCCTCTTCGATAGACGCCCTGTAGAATGATTCCACCAGTAGGGTATTAGCATGTATTATTTTTATATTTGAAATCAATTACTTTACAATCTTATACACCGATAAAAATACAGTATTGATGAAAATATTAAAATTTAATATTAAAAAAGGTATTTTAAAAATGAAATCCAGTTCCGACAATTTAAATGCCACCACGTCGGCACGTAACACCGTGATGTCATTGCATAAAACTACGTTGACGTATTGTATATAACTCAAAAGCTTTATGTCTTATAACATATTTCGATATGGAATGAGGTCGAAAAGCATTTTACAAATACTATATTGTACCTATGTTGTAAATATACGATAAGAAATTCACCTGGTAAAGTGTATTTTTAAGCCTCGCAAGATGCGTATATAAGAAAAAAGTAGTGTATAACTATGAGAAGATGTAAAGAATCTTCTACTAATTGTTTATACTGTCGTGAAGATCATTTAATGTAAGTACATAATGTTTAATTTTGTTTTGCTAAATACATAACAATTCGTTACCTATTCTAACTCACCGAGCGTGGTCGGTGAACGGTTAACGTTCTGGCCTCGCATTCGGGAGGACGCGAATCCCCGTCCGGGTATCCAGATTTGGGTTTTCATTGGTTTCCCCAAATCACTCCAGGCGAATGCCGGGATGCTTCCTTCAATAAAAGGCCATGGCCGAATTCCTTCCGGTTTTTTGCCGCAATCCCATCCCACTGACTGTGGGTCAGCCGACCAGTGCAGATGTCTCGACACCTGAAGAAGACGGCGCAGCTAGCCGTCGAAAATTGTGTTTCCACAACACTATCCGGCGGTACACCCGTGAAGACTACGTTGCAATCAAATTATTAACAGAACGTGGTGTATGATTACAGTGAAGACTTCACTGGTATACTTCCGGATTGTTTTTTCACAACACAGACCGGAAGTATACCCGTGAAGTCTTTTCTGTTACTTTATTATGTTACTAGCTTCAAATATGGTCAAAAATGATGGGCTGTACATAATGTTCTGACAAGTCATTTCTTTTAAATTGATTAATTTAGTAAAGTTGTTATAAAACAATGCACAATGTAATTCCTTGTGTGTTACCTGTAAAAAAACACTATCAGTTGCCACTTCGTTCCGGGGTGCATTTAAACTTTACCACATACTCCGCTAATATACTAGACCTGAATTTTTATTACAAGCATTTTTTCCCATCATCAGCAATTTCACTGTCGTTGATTCTTGTGTGTCCCTTGATTAACATTAGGTGTAACTAATACGTAAATAATGCACTAAAGGTGTGAAAAATTATTAATTCAAATATCTAACACATAATCACTTTGCAGCTTTCAATCTTCCTCCGTATTCTCGCAAGAATTCAATATTTCACCAATTATGCTGATAAATTACCTGAAAACTTGAACACAATCACAAAATTATAAAAATGCCCGGTAACAAGGCTTTCATTTACAATATGAACGTGTACTTTGACGTCACGATTCGACTCGACCAAAATCATTGCGTTTTGCAAAGTTACAATTCCCTTGAATTGTTAACACTTTTTGTTAACTAAAATCAATAAATAAAAAGTGGATAAATCGGAAAAAAACATTGTAGTGGCAATTCTATAGGCCTACTAAAAAAACTTCCAAATAAAAATACAAGACGTATATTTGAATTGCATGCATATTCCCTATTACGATCCAACGCTGTAGGATGTTGGGCGTGATGGACCCGAGCAGATTAGTATGGGAGTCGAAAATCGAAAAAGTTCAACATGTAGATGTGCACCCTGTTCACTGTCCAACAAGAGTCCTACATTCGAAAATCGAAGGTCCTACATGTTGGACTATGAGCCGGCCGCTTTATAGATCTTACACTAGATTTTCATTGCTCGTGACAGTTCGTATTATTTTGAAGTTTAGAATTAGAGCTATTATGATTTCGATCGCCTGCGTAGTGCCGCACTGCTAGTTATTAATATATATATATATATTGCTAGAGCATCTTTAATTATAGTGCTGGCTGAGGAGATATTTCAAGTTCAAAATGTGGTGAGAAATGATAGTGTACAATAAACTTTACGAAGCCAATCGAAAATGTTTTACACGTGAGTTTTCAATATCCAAAACGACGTTAATGAGCTATGGAACTCCTTTAAGCAGCACAAATAATAATTCCCTGGTAAAGTAGAAATGACGATGATAGAACTGCAGCAAAACTAAAACTAAAAAACGTAGCTCCTGTTGGTTTGTTTGCGCGCGGCATGTATAGTTTATTCTACTTCTGCAGTTGATAGTAGCAATGATGGTAGCAATTAAAGCAATTAGAATGTCTCTTAGCAACCTCAGGAAGAAAATGATCCCTGGCTGCACATGAGAAAGGGGTTTTCTCAGTAGTTGATCAACTTTAGGAGTGGTTACTGTCACCATTTGATTAAGACAATTTATAATTATAAGAAACTAGCTCGTACCCGCGACTTCGTACGCGTGGATTAAGAATTTTTTTGCCAGAATTAAATACAGAAAGTTGTTGGTAACGAGGGTTGGTCCCAAACAATATAGAGTCGTAATAATATGACAGGAAAGCTAACACTATATCATTGTACCGTCGAACATGACTCTTGAAGAGAATCAATTTCCAACATATTTCTGTCACCATTCGATAAGGTCTCAAAATTTCGTGACTACAACTGTTAATCATAATGGAAAAAATATCCTGTGCCCTTCATACAGATTTCCTTATAAAATTCCATCACGACGATATAGCCATTTAGTCGTCAAAATGTAACAAAAAGAAAGAGACTTACTTCCGTATTTATTATAATATTACTGTAGTTCACACTCACACACTGACTGCGAACAACATCTGAAGGATCATTATAACGTAAAAAAGTGTAAACCTACAACATTGCAAGACTACCTACGATTTGCCTCGCATTGCACCCCTAACTTTCTAATATCTACAGTTTAACATTCAATCTGAATAATCTACGGCCCAGGCCTGACTCTTACGATGAAAAATAATTTTTAAAAATCTTAGCCTCCACGAAGATTTGAACCGGAGCCCACGACGTTCGTAAGCAAGCGCTTTAACCACTGAGCTGCCAGTCCACTGCACGGAAACATGGTAAGTAGACGTCCATATCCAACATGTCTGTCTATCGCCGTATTTCGAAGTTATACAGATAATTTTTCAACCAAATGTAGACAGTATTTTTCTCCTTGTTTCAAAGGATAAGTGTGCAGAGTTTCAGCGAGATCGGATGAAAACAGTGGATTTGTATGAAGAACAAACAAACTAACAAACAAACATACATTCATCTTTATATATTAAGATAAATAAAGCAAATATTGGTAGTGTTTATTATATACGCCGTTATTTTAATGATAGTCGGGTAAGAGAAAATAGCATAAAATATGTTCTGTAATTAAAGGGAAAAAGAACTCAAATCCACACGGATCGGCGGAGTGAGGGGGATATAAATTAAAATTCACTTCAGGGCACGTGGGGTAATAAAGGGATTCAAATGGGGCCAAAATGGAGCCACGTTTTTTTATGGATACTTCCTTACCAAAAAAAATATATATATTCCACAATAACGATTCTTGTAAAAATAGGCCAAGACTCGTAGTTACTTAGTGATAAAAAGTTATGAGACCTTCCACTGAGCCAAGTCTACACTTTAGAGTTTGTATTCACTTCATTTGCTAAAGCAGAATGATTTCTCTGGGTGTCACACATCGTGGATTTAATTTTTTTTTAAATAGTTACTTGTCTATTACGCATTAAAGAGCTAATATATATGCTTTATTCTATGACTTGTCAAGACCGAAATAAGTAGGAGGGAAATCTTTGGCTTTGTGTATATTTAGGATTAATAAAACAACACGTTTAAAGTATTTGTATTGATTTGGTAAAAAATGGCATGCATAATGGTCAAGTTGCCAGGTATATATTTTTTTAATCCACGATCTATAACACACAGATAAACAGTTCAGTTAGTTCAGGACAATCTCAACTTTTTGTCACTAAGCAACCACCAGATTTGGATTATTTTTACAATCATTGTTTTTGTGGAAGGTCCAGTTCTACACGATGCGGAAAACCAGTACGAAGTCTGTATTTTGATACATGAATAAATTTTTCAGTTCAGTGTTGAAGATGTTTGCTTTGTTACACTTTGCATTTATCTCACTACAATTTTGTAGCAATCATCGCATACTGATGGAATTACAACCGGCTTTATATGTACGACCAATTTTTTTTTTTTTTTTTTTTTTTTTTTTTTTTTTTTTTTTTTTTTTGTGAGTCTTTTTGAAAACGAAGCGTGACGGAAATCATTAAATGCCTCACGCAGTATTCATTCGTCACCTTCGGCGTTGCCGTTTTTTCGTTTCTACCGTCCCTTCATGATGAACAAGCGTGTAATATGTCCTTTTAGAGCAATCTTTTCCCCTCTTTCATGCACCACGGGGGATATTTCCTTTCTATAAGTTACCATTTCGGTATACGGAATTAGGTATATCTAATTATGCTAGTGAAATTTTTGCCAAACATCATTAATGGTCCTACCACTTATTTTAATTCAGCGGTACTTAATCTTCAGGTACATTGTAAATCATTCCGTAGAAACTTTTACAAATCTGTAAACAATAGACAAGATTTTCCTCAGATATTGATTTTATAATTGCAATATCAGATTTTTAAATTGATATGTCGGCTTTGCAATTAATATTACGGCTTTAAAAATGCTTAATCTTTTATTCCTTTAAATATCCACGAATAAGTCTGGCTTGTTCATAATAATATCACTTTTTTTAATGAAGACGACGTATCGAGTCAGTGACCAGCTGTTCAAAATGATAATCAGATATCTCATCTAGTACGATTTTACAAGATGTTATACCCTTAGTAATATTTTTGAGGAAGTAATTAACCTAGACGATATAGGAGAGGTTGAAATCACAGCTTGGTATTATTACATGACCCGGAAATCGTCGGAATATATCGCATACATTCTTTCTAAGCGCGTCAGCAACATTTATATTGGCATCTAATCGACAGTAGAAGAAGCCTATCACCATTTCTATTTTAATTATTTTGAATCTGATCCATAAGATTTCACAAGTCAAATCGACTTCTATTTGGCTGCATTTATTTACGGTTACAAACACACCAATTCCGTGAGATTTGTAACGTACTGAGTGCTGTTTACGACTTCTTTCATCATTGATTGAATAATGGAATGGATTTAATAAATAAATTAAGAAGTCATCGTACTACTTTAACGTTCTTATGATTTCATTTAATCTCCTATTTGAAAAACAAAAACATAAGAAAAAAATCTGGGCTATACATCAATCGGAATTAATGCCATATTAATACAAGTAATTATTAGATAATTTATTGTTCTAACTTGGCACAAACGTTCACAGTTATCTTAAATAATACACATCTTTTAACAACCTCCTGGATTAATTTGTTAACATTCTTGCTACTAATTTTTTTCTTGCAGCTAAAGTTTTTTGTTCATAATGTTTTTATTTTTGCTCTAGAGTAAACATTTCGCTTCCTTTCACATCCTTTCGATCACCGAGCACGGAAACTTGAACAAATCTCAATACACAGACATAATATTTCTTGTTAAGCACTCCTTTATGATAATTGCAAAAGGAAAAGAATAAAATAAAGCTACATATAATTTAAGGTAAAACTACGATTCAAAGGGCTAACGTAAACATTTTAGGCAAATCCTTTCTAAAAAGTTTTTTTTCAAAAGCTTGTCAAAATTTTAACACCCAGAAACAATGGTCCGGATCACTCCAAAATCGTAAGATGTGTACAACAGTGGACCCATAATAACTGATTAAGACTGCAGAGAGATAGTGTTCACGTAAGCCCAGCAGCCCCGTCTTTTGTGTGATCGGACAGGGCAGTGTTACTCTCAGTCAATATAGAACATGGAAGAAGGAAATATATGGAGACGACGCAAGAGACCTTCACCACGCATTGAAGTGAAGCCGGGCGGAGTAGGAGTGGGGGGCTAGGCCGAACCCATACAGATACGGCGTATATGTACAAAAACCTCAAGGGGACTCTAGGATAATCGTAACGCCGCAATCTGGTGATGGATTATTATGTAACTCGATGAGACAAATAAAAAATGAAGAATAAAATTTTTTGATATCATGCTTAGTTTTCGAGATATTCTGTCTCAAACGTGAAATGTTTTTGTTTGAAATTCAGAAGAAAAAATTGGTCAAAGTCAAATTTGATGACGGATTCTTATTTAAAAAGACGAGATAAATAAAAAATAAAGAACAAAATTTTTTGATATCTCGCCTAGTTCTCTTGTCTTGAGTTGAAATGCAGAAGATAAATTTCGCAAAACTCAAATTTAATGATCGATTCTTATGTAACACGACGAGACAAATCGAAAATAACGAATAAAATTTTTTGATATCTTGCTTAGTTTTTCGGGATATACTGGGATTGGGTTGATATGCGGCCTGGACCAAAAATTAATTCTGCCAAAGCCACAATGGTGGACATGCAGAATGGATATTTCAGTTTTTTTACTACCCCTTGTGGTTAGGATGAAATGCGGCCTAGATCAGAATAAAAATAGTTATATTGTTACCATACATCGTAAGCTTAATTGGAAATACCTGGAAGCAGTTTATATCGCGACACACGTTTTGTCACTAACTTGGTTCTGATGAAATTACTAACAGTAATAGATAAATTCTTTGTCCCTTATGGAACAACAAAACCATTCTGGTACAGACTGCATTTAGACCTAACCACAATCTCCATTCAATTGCCGCTACAGAATCAAACTATGTAGACATACCCACACACGCGTATTTGAATCGCAAACTGTATTTGCAGTAACAAAATCGTTTGCTTCATCAAGATTCCTAGATTGCATAGCATAATTTAACACATTTAATTTCATCGTACACCGTCAGTATAAAATGGAAAGTAACGAAAGAAAGTACAATAATAAATTCACTGAATCGCGATGTAAAACACACCCCTTTAAATCTCATTTTCAACACTCGTTAAAAAGTAATGCTAGTCTATTATGTGCAAAATAGCAAGGTATGCTGATTTTCTACACTACACCAACAAAAATTTGAGAACAAAGTCATCCCATTGAGAGCTATGACTAAATATTTATAGACAGGCACCGAAGTTTGCAAAACCTACCGCCCACTTCAACAACGATAATTAGAATTCAACTCACTTATGAAATTATATTCCAGCTTCTTTCCTCTCTTGCCTATTTGTGCAACCGTATGCAACAGAAGATGGCATTATAAAACACTTATCACATTACAAAATGAAATAATCACAGCATCTAACACGATGTGAACATCGCATTTGTTTGGGATCGCAATATCGCCGCTGCCGCCACTGCGCATGCGCGAGAGTGTAGAGCCTGCTTCACAGATTTAACATCACTTCTCCTCCATATATTTTCTTCCTCCATGATATAGATCCGGTAAACGATGGAAAAATGTGTATGCCTCATCGACGTCATAGGGATCAATACCAGCATGTGAGTGACATGCCACCCATCGAATATTTCTGGGATATGGTCGGCCGGCAACTTGTTAATTCTGGTCCACCTGCAACCACTGTCGATGCTTTGTGGACACGCCTACAAACTACATGGCAGTGTTTCCACATCAGCCCATCCAGGCTCTCTTTAAATCTATGCCACGACATCTCACGGGTCTGATTGCAGGCTTCAAACCATACTGAATTCTCAAAGTGCAAGTACATTTCTGTAATTTTAACTTTTCTTTTACTTATGGCTTTCGCCCCGTCGACGTCGAGGTCATTAGAGGCGACTGGGACCGGGAGCAAGGAACGGGATGGAATTCGGCCATGGACTTATGAAGGAAGCATCCTGGCATTCGCCTGAAGTGATTTGGGGAAACCATTGAAAACACAAGTCTGGATGCCAGGAAGGGGATTCGAACCGGCGTCCTCCCGAATGCTGACCACTTACCTACCACGCTCGGTGTAATTTTAACATTTGTGTTTTGTCATGTGCCTAATCTGTGGAATAAATTTCATTGTAATCACATTTCTGCTTCCTGGTTTTGCAGTTTTCACAAACAGTAGTGAGTGATTAAATTTTCAGGTGATTAAATCCAGT
Source organism: Vandiemenella viatica (assembly GCA_031002005.1). Taxonomy (NCBI): domain Eukaryota; kingdom Metazoa; phylum Arthropoda; class Insecta; order Orthoptera; family Morabidae; genus Vandiemenella; species Vandiemenella viatica. The sequence continues at coordinate 43,372,661 of CM061921.1, read as the reverse complement.
TTCAACCAGGTTTTATACAGATTTCAGTACTAGCTTTTGTAGTAGTAATAATAAGGTTTCCTATTTCTGACTGCGGGGATTCTACAATAACCGTAGCGCCGCAGTTTGATGATCGATTCTTATCTAATTCGACGAGAAAGTGTGGAAAACAGTTTTTTGATATCTCGGTTAGTTCTCAAGATATCGTATCTCAAAAGTGATGTGGTTAGGGTTTTTTGGGAGGGGGTGTTACGCCTCGTAGACGTCGAGGTCATTAGATGTGGGAAAGGACTGGGGGCAAAGAACGGGAAGGAATTTGACCGTGGCCTTTTGAAGAAACCATGCCCGCATTAGATTTGAGTGATCTGGGGAAACCACGGAAAACCCAAAGCTCTTTTGTTCTTATGGCTTTACGCCTCGTTGACGTCGACGTCATTAGAGGCGGGATGAGACTGGGGACAAGGAATGGGAAGGAATTTGGCCATGGTATTTTTGAAATTGTAGGATAAATATTTTTTTATATCTCATTTAGTTCTCGAGATATACTGTCTCAAAATTGAAGTTGCTAGGTTGAGATGCGGCCTGGACCAAAAAAAAATTCGACATATCCACATGGAAATACACGCTTTACATGCACAATGGGTGTTTTGTTTCCTTAGGGAGCGTCCATAAACCACGTAGCTCCATTTTGACCTCCTGTGAACCCTCTTCCCCCCACATAGCCCTTCGTAGCTTTTGCCTCTACCCCCCCCCCCCCCACGTAGCTTTTTTCCCCTTTTGATTCCAGAAGACTTTTTGTACTGTTTTCTCCTGTCAGACTATTGCAAAATTACATACGGAGATAATTAGCTTAGGGAAATAAACATTCACATGCTGTTATGTGTTCCGTTCCTCATTTTAACTGTGAAAAATGTTATGAAAGGAAAGCTACGTGGCCTGGCTCGGAAACCTCCTCTCCCCCCATGTAGCCCAGCGTAACCTTCCAGCCAACCCCCCCCCCTGGACCGAGCCAAGTAGTTTGTGCACGCTCCCTTACTAACGGTTCTGGTTAGGTTGAGATTCGACCTGGACGAGAAGAAAAACTTTGCCAAAGGCACAGTACCTATAATTTTTGATAGGCGATATCTCGAGAACCTAGTGAGATATCAAAAAATTTTATTCCTCAGGTTGGATTTGCTACGTCGAGTTAGATAAGAATCCATCATCAAATTGCAGCGCCACAGTTATGATAGTGCTGCCCCGAATGTTTGTTACAAACTTTAAATAAATTAGAAGAAATTTTAAGTGTTGATACTCCCTCTAGTTACTATTGACACATTTTGGTGAATTTATTTGGGTCTTCTTCCCTCAGCCTACCCCTCCCCCCATTACTCCCCACCTTTACCGCAATGCACGCCACATGGTCCCCGTTACGCTTGCAGTGTGCAACTAACCAATTCAGGAGCACCCTATATGGCTCAACCCTTTGGCATAGATCACTGAAAGGTAGTATCTTCTGATTACGGCCCTCAATTCATCTGTGAATCTGATTTGTTATTTCAAAGATGCTGCAGATCGTTTGGTCTGGTGACTATTGATCGCAGAGCTCACCTTCACATCAAGCCATCGAAGAACGAGAAGGTAACCTCAGATCCCAGTCAACAGACAACATTAGTTACATTTTTTTATTACAGCTTTCACGTGCGTTAGCTAACCACAGCAAATAATCTAGGCTAAATAAAATCTACCTATGACGCTATAAATAAATTTAAACCAGGTGACGTGGCAATTTGACTACAACTTCCACTTGCACTATATAATTAATGCAAATAATCAAAGATTAAATAAAATCTAGCTATGGTTACTACAGATAAATTTAAATCAGCCTACTGTTCTGTACTATGAAGCTACTCGACTAAACTATATTACAGTATTAGAAATACTTGACAATACCAAACTAAAAGGTTAAATAGTACATTGTAAATGCGGTGATTATCATGAAAGTAAGCGATATGAAACTTCAGATACTGGAGAGCAGGTTTAATAAGGTACGTACTTTGGCTGATATCGAAGAACGCGGATCCAAACAAGTGCTTTAGGTTACAAAATGTGAAATGTTTACCCTTTCGTATATACCTATATTCTTAACGTGAAATGACAAAAGAATTGCTGAAAAGTTTCCGAGGGTTTTATCGAATCATTTAATTTAATACTTGTAAATTCACTAGCATCATAGTAATAGGCAACATTTATCCAATGTCGACATCTTAAGTATGAAGTTACATTTTCACTAATTTAAAATTGCTAACATCGTAGGAACTACTCATTTGGGAGCGTCCATAAACCACGTAGCACCATTTTGGTCTCCTGTGGACCCCTCCTCCCCCCCCCCCCCCACACACGTAGCCAGCCCTACGTGGCTTTTGCTTATAGCCCCCCCCCCCACCCTCCCACGTGGCACGCAACTTTTTTTCCCTTTCGAGTCCAGAAGACTGTTTTCTCCTGTCAGACTATTGTAAATTACATGCGAAGATAATTAAATGACGGAAATAAATATTTACATGCTGTTGTGTGTTTTGTTCCTCATTTTAACTGTGAAAAATGTTACGAAAGTAAAGCTACGTGACCTGGCTCGGAAACCCCCCCTCCCCCCACGTAGCTCAGCGAAGCCTTCCAGCCAACCCCTTCCCCTTCTGGACCGAGCCACGTAGTTTGTGCACGCTCCCTTAGTGGCCCGGTATTGGGGTGACCAGTTTGTTGATCAAGGAATATGGACATTCTTCGGAACTGGCTTCAAAATAAAGAAGTTAATTTTTCTGTTGTTCAAAAATTTGGAGAAAGGGTGTACGATAGGATCCGACAACATTGTCAGAAAGAAACAAGCTTACTTCTTAATAGTTGCTGATGTTCGTGTATTTACATTTTTCACAAGGATTGTCCTGTAAGTTCGCCTGGTGGAATGAACAAATATTCATTTTTCCGCATTAAACACGGTATGTACATTCCACTAACACACAACAGAATGAATTCTAATTAATAACCTTCATTAAGAAAAATTGACCACCTGGTAATGCATGATACATCAAACGGAGAAATGCGATATATATATATATATATATATATATATCGCATGGGAAAGAAACATAAGCACATAAGTAAGTGTACTGGAAACAACAAATCTCAGAAAAGTAAAAATTCCCCTTCAATCTCATCCCAGATCCCTACGATAACCTTGGTTGTGAAAAATAAATTGACACGGGGAAAGAAAACAACATACATGAGTCTGCTGCATGGACGTTACCAAGGCCGTCTTTTAAAACAATGCTAGCTCCTCTGTTCACTCTACAGACAGCGAAGAGGCATTAGTATTACATGCAGCAAATACCAGTAACCTCAAGGATAACAGCAGAAAATATTTAGTTGAACAACCTTCTCATCAAATCGGTGGCTGCTCTTAAGCGAACCAAAATAGTAGGTGTATGGAATTCTCCGGAATTGATTAGAAGATAACGAAGATTATTTTTCTGTTTTTGAAAAACTGTTAGAAAGGACTTAAGATCCGTCAACACTGTCAACTAGGAGATAGTTTCAGTTTCTTAACAGTTGTGTATTTATATTTTTCATGAAGATCGTCCTATACTTTCGCCCAATGGTTTGAACAAATATAAATTTTCTGCCTCAAGCATGGTACATTCTACTAGTACAGAGTATAATAAAGTCCATTTAATAAACTTGATTATGAAATAATTGACCATCTGTTAATGGATGCTGCACCAGATGGAGGATGGCAATACATGCATATTCAGTATTAAATTCATTAACATTTAAAACTGTTTATACGTATAAAGGATATAGTTTCATTTAATATACGATAGTTGTCATGTATTTGTATTTTTTTTTTTTTTTTTTAAATTTTTTTTTTAAGAAAAGTCTATAGTGGTGAGATAGGATGTTTACGTTTCGTTTTAATCCAACGCTTTTTACTTAATGTAGGGCAAGATGTAATAGTTTTAAAACTGGTCATCAAATATTTATTCGAATCGTGGTAATAGCTCTTACAAGTATTGATTTCTTAAACAGATATTAAATGCAAATTTATTATAAATAAATATAAACAAATTATAGTCAGCTATGCAGTTTATTTAACAAACGGCCAAATCAAAAAATAAAAGTTTCACCCGGACAGATTGTTTTGGTATATTTTCTAACTCGAAGGTCCGCCGACATCAAATAAAATTCTTAAGTTTTGGCAAAACTAGTGTCTGTTGTCAACAAGCGTCATTACACCTTATTTTCAGCATAATTTGGGTCCGTTTGCTTACTATATATCTAAATTTTATGCAAAATTAACAACTAATTGCTAAAAACCAAGTATACTATGAAATTGAGCTTTGCAAGTACATACTCGATAGATAACCAAACTGTATCATATTCAGAAAATCAAAAACTATGCATAGATAAACATTGAGAAATACTAAACGTCTAAAACTCAAAATAACAGCTACAGATCACAGAAATTACTGTCAACTGTTAAATTTTTTTTTTTTTTTTTTTTTTTTTTTTTTTTTTTTTTTTTTTTTTTTTTTTTTTTACACAATGCGTTAGGGAGAACTGATACGCATCGAAAAATGGCTATACTTTGCAAGTGAAAATGTTAACATAGTTTATATCAGCACCTTGTGAAAGAAGTGATCGCAGAATTAGTGTTACTGGTATTTTGTGAACATACACGTTATAATAAAAAATTCTAAGTACAAATAAATTACAAGTGATGTAAGTATTGTTGCTGTTGGTTTTAAATGAAAAACGGAGGCATTGTGACTGAAGTATTTTGTACTTACTATTTTTGTGCTTGGCACCATTCTAATACTGTCATTGCAGTGAACAGTTGAAAGCAGTGAACACGTGTCCGAATGAAATTCCAGAGTATAATAATGCAAATAATGAACCTAACACTCGCAATACAAGCGGCATTCGAATCAATAGATTCCGGAACCACGCGTCGCTCAGTGGCGCTGCCCAGGGGCCATTCTTGGTACTGAATTTGCTTTTCCGATTTTCTCCGAGACAACTGCTTTTCAATGTTTAATAAGTTCGTAGAAATCCAGTTGGGCTTCCCATAGTTCAGAATATTTTGTGCCTATTAATCTCTCTTTTATCTGTCCTTACCACATTGCCGTATTATAATAACGCATGTTGCATGGAATAATATATTTCAATACATTTACTGAAACCATTCGGAGATAGAATTCATGGTATCATAGTGAGATATTTCGGTATCAACACATTTTCCAAGAGCTCAGTTATTTCTGAATATCAAAAAAGAAAGCAATATATTTGTAAACCAAAACGTTTGTTAGCATATATGATGTTCCTGTTAAATTTAATTACTAAAGGCTTAGCATGTATTGCGGATTTGTATGTGTAAGCATAAACATAAATTATACTGTAGACTAGTTTTCCACATTCTATTAGTCACTTACAGTGTGAGGTTTCTATGAATGAAGCATAAAGGAAATGTTTTACCAATAATCAATCATTTTTGGGGTCTACTTTAAAAGCGTGAAAACTTTGATTTATTCCTTAACATTACAATTTGTTTTGCCATGATACCAAATCAATCTTTTGTTATATTTGATTTTCCCTTAAACGTACGAAAAATAAGGAAGTTGGAAGTTAAAGAAATCATTTACTGTTTACACAGAGTTTAAATTTTTTAAATGGTATTTTTTAAAGAATTTCCTTTAAAAATAAAAATCCTATTACCCCATATATCAAACAGAAACACTTACCTTTTTTAGTGAATTACAACAGCTTGTTTTTAAATCTCGTAGGAACACGGATCTAGTAAAAAAATGCAGCGAGAGGCAAAAGCAAACTGCTTTCAGAAACAAAACAGTAAACATACACGAGGTTGTTGATAGTCTCGACCCAGCTATTATAAAATGTTACTCCGAATGTCAAAACATTATCTAAATGCAGCAAGGTGCAGTATGGTGTAAATAAAAAAGTAAGGAACAAATAGTATCACAAAAGAATTAAACAATTATAGTATTTTAGCTCTTAATGTGATCAGTTAAACATGCGGACCACAGATAAGAATAATTACAGTTTGTATAAAGAATAAATTGATTCAAACATTTTGACTAACTTCAGATTGTAAGGCATAATAATTTTACGCATGTTTGCTCGTATTTCACCTCGTTGGCAAGTTTGATTCACTGGGTTGTATAATGTTAACACAATACATAAATTCATTGCGCCGTATATTTTTATTATTCAAAATGTTTATCTGTATGCTACCATACGTTGTTCGTAAACAAGAACACTGAAAATGTTTTTAACTGAAATGTGACTGAATACTCCGAGTTGATTAAGTATAATTCCAGTAACATATAATAACAACAAAGTGTTATTTTCTGCACGAACATCAATCTCATGATGGTATCATCATACAGCGCTAAACATCGTGTTTAAAACTTTCATCGTAGTTTCGCTCAGTCTTCTGTTTTCCATAACAATATACAATTCATTGGAGGTAAGCAGTTGCCGGCGCAAGGTGCCAGAGTGTTAGTTAGCTTCGTGTGCCCGAATTTACCGCATTTCGTACAGCCTAGGGTAGGGGTGGTTTTTAATTAAGTGCTGAGCTCGTCCGTGTTATCCTACACTTTGAAAGAAATAAAACTCTTGCAATGGTGATAATATGAATTAATAATCTGTGAATGGCTCAGTATACCAAATGCTATTAAAAGAAATTCTCCCCAAGAGGAAAATATTCCGTACTCTATTATTCACACGCCAGATAAAGCTGCTTTATTCAGTTGTTAACAGAAGTCATATAACTATCTGGTCATCGTGAAAAGGATTGATATAGAAGGAAAATTTCAAAGCTGTGATTAAAAGTAACTTTTTATTGTCTAGGTACGAAAAATGGCCGTACGGTGGTTAACACATATAATTTAAAGTAACGACTGATCTTTTACGGGTTATATTAATCTTGCTACCTAATGTGACAAGGAACAGAACAAAGAAAAGAACGATTAAATCAAATGAGTTCTCAGATCAATTTAAGAAAAACAGGTAAAAAAATAAGGCTCAAGAGTTTTATAGTGTTTAAATAGACACATAAAGTACGAACGAACTTAAAATTTTTAAAAAAAAAATGGATTAGGAAAGAAGTTTGTGGAAGAGTCTAACAGAAAGAAGACACAGGATGGTGGGTCATATTCTGAGACATGTGGAATTGGTTAATTGTTTAATGGAGGGAATATTCGAAGGTAAGAATTGTACAGGAAGACAAAGATTAGAATATATGAAGCAGATAATCGAGAACGTGAGTTGTAAGGGGTATGTTGAGATGAAGAGGTTAGCACAAGATAGGAAGGAATGGATTATTGCACCAAATCAGTCGAGAAACTGATGACAGCAAAAAAAAAAAAAAATTACACATGAAACAATGACCGGCTTCCAAATGCGTCTAAATGTCGCAATATAGGATATTTTAAGGGACGCCATCTATGCTCACATTTTCAACCAATCAAAACCAGGACTGTTGCCCTCGAAAAAGTTCCTGGAGTTTTACGTTATGATGACAAAAAAGCACTTCTAAATAAATGCTGTAAAATTTAAACATATTGGTGACAGGTTGATGATGAAAGTGTTTTCTTTCTTTTGATACTAGCATTCTGCCTCTGCGTGGCTCTATTAACCAAATGGGAGAATTTAAAGGGTTGCCACTTGTATATAAACCAATGTGTGCTTGATTAATATTATTCTGTTTGTATAAATGTTTGATGCTGAAGTGTTGTAGGAGCTTGGCAGCATTAGCCTAGATGAATACAGGAAATCGCCTAAGATCCGGTAAGCTAGGATCTATATTTGAGCCTGAAATCTATCGTATTTCCCCGTGTCCAATATTGAGCCGCTTTTATCACTGTCAGCCTAATTGACGGATGCTGCTGGTTGTTATGACATGGTTTGCAAAGGGCTCTGATAACACGGAGAAACTTTTGTGGCAGATTCTGATGGAATTTTAGCTAAGTGTTAGACAAATCCAGTCTAACCTTGAAAGATTGGAGATCATATATATTCAATATAAATTTAACTGCATTCTCAAGGAAATCATATCATCAGAAATTGTAAATAATTCTCTTCGGTTTAAAAAGGAAAGATGTCATTTGTAGCAATACCGCCTAGTAAGTAAAGTGTGAATAAGGAAGTGAAAAGAGAAGTTTCAAAAGCAAAGCAAGTAATTTGAGACAAAACATGTGAAAAATGTAATAGAAATGTGCGAAGGACAAATGTTGCTGAAGCTTGGAAAATAACAAAAGATGTTAAAGCAGGCGTAAAGGAAAAGGCCAAAACTCCACATATTAACATGGACACATGTGTGGACCATTATAATAATTTGCTAACTAAAAATAAAAATGAATGTATAAGAGCATTCCATCATAAGTGAGCAAGAAAATAAAACTATAGAACCTATTCCCCTAAAGGAGGTGAAACATAGATTAAACCAAATGGATAAAGCGAAAACGCAGGAACTGGAGATGTATCCTTCCACCCTATTAAATATTGACCGAGCGTCCTTTTGGAGTTATTGTCAAATAAGTTTTATTGGTAGGAGAAAATTTACCCACGATTTTAATGTTTTAATGATAAGTATTGTAATTATACGGGGGTTAGTATAAACAGCTCACTGGGAAGGTTGAATGGTTGAATATTGAAAAAAGAGATGCAGAAGGAAATAGTCATTACTGAGGAGCAAAGCGAATTTCGAGGTGGATGATCCTGCGTTGACAACGTACTTTTCCTTGAAACAGCTAATAGAGAAAAGTAGGGAAAGAAACTAAGACGCGCATTTAGCTTTCACCGACTTGGAGGAAGCATGTGATAATTCCCATTAAGTAAACTTTTCAATATTCCGGTAAACAGTGGTATCAGTGGAGTATATGAAAGAGCTATTCAGAATATTTATAAGAATGTGAAAAGTGTTACAAGGAACAGAAAGAAAATGGTGAATCAGTGGTAACGCTCTAGCCTCGCATTCGTGAGGAGACGAATCCATCCAGATTTCGTTTTTCAATGGTTTACCAAAATCATTCCAGGAGAATGCAGGATGGTTCCTTTAAAAAAGGCTATGGCCAAATTTCCTTTCCCGAACGTGGGGATTCGAGTGTCAGTATCACGTTACAATGTAGCCGGTTCGAATCCGAGGACTGACGTTTCTAACTGTTTCGTCTTTCCTATGTCGTCAGAACTTTTCTGAATACAAATATTTCAGAAAATGTATACGCTATTATATTTGTATTTTTTTTATAAAGAAATTAGACAATTTTTGTTAGGAGATTTATCTCAAAACAGCTGTTACCTAGGAATCTGAAATTTGTTTCAAATATCGCCCATATCCTGTATTTAAATGGCAAAAACACTATCATCTAATGTACTTTGTAAATTGCGAGAAAAACAAACTAATGTTTTTATTCTGAAGTTAATTTGCCGTATATTAATATTATTTCATTGCAACGGTTTTTAATTCGGAGTACACTGAATCTTCATGTACCTAAACCTAAATCTAAAAGAAACTTAACGACAGCATTAGAAATGCGAGCCGCAACGTGGCTTGGCGATGAAGACCCTTCGAGAGGTGCTCACTCAGTACCTCAACCGAAAATATGACAGGAATTGATTTCTTGTGTCAAGTGACTGTGTTATCACATGTAAGTATTTATTTATATCATCATAAAACGGAACCCTAATGGCCCCAGGCTCGACTCGTACTTGAACGATATTTAAATTCTTATATGGTTTTTCCACCTCTGTTGATATTTATTTAGTTCCACGTATTTCTGTTGTTTTCTCAATGATTGACATTCATGCCGAAGGCTGGAGTCAAACCGGTGAATCCTGCAACGCGAGGCTATCCCACTGATCACTATGCTGCCGGGGCACGCTGACTAGGAACTGAAGTATCGCCTGAAGGCGTCTATTGAAGAGCATTGTAAGAACAGAATAGCCAGACTGAAATTTAAAACCAAGTTTACCTGAGGGAAAACTCAACGATGTAATGGTTCCGCCTCTTGCCTGGTCACAGAAGAAACCAAATTCTGACGCTTTCCCTAAGGATTTGATGGTGCTGATATAAAAATCTTCGTATATATTTTTTTAATGAAAATATTATCAAGAAGCATTATAAGCAAAACATATGAGCGATCGTTGGTATGATTGTAAGAATGGATATTGGAATTTTTTTCCTGTTCGTTTTCCTCGATACCGACATTTGGCGTACATATCCCAGCATACGCAACAATTAATTAAAACCACTAATTTCAGTGAATAAAAACAACGACTTACTGAGATCCTCGATGGTTCGAAAACCATAACACTGTGAGGCAATGAAAAATTCTAGCGTAATGAAATCAGAGTGTTTAAGAAATGTCCTCAAGGATTGTTGACAATATCTTTAGAACCCTGAATGAACTGTGCCCTAGGGACGGGAAGGAATACAGGAATGTAAGACATCGTATTTATAAAGGAACCATAATGTAATTCGCCTGTCTCAATTTCTGGAAATCATGGGAAGAAAGATATTTAAATGGCGGCAATGATGACTGAACCAATGTGTTGCTGAATTCTAGGCCACAACTTTACCTTTTACCAAGGGAATTCACGATTCCGTTTAACAGATTCATTTCGTACAAAATCAGGTCACAGATTTTCACGTATTCTCCGAAATATGCCTTGCTGATTTTTAATTGGGTTACTCGTATTTCCAATTTGTTGCCACACTATTTGGACGTTGAATACATCGGTCATTTTAATTTAAAAATCTAAGGTTGTAGGGTACACCAACTTACCTCATCTCCTCGATCTAGTTACTGTTAAAATGTTGGGGATATGTGTTGTATAGCGATACAAAGAGAATTTGGCTCAGCACCTTCATGTATGGGCCAAATGGATACAGTTTGAAAAATGTCCAAATTTCATCTAGCATAGCACGTTATTCGTTTACAAGAAACATTGATAGACAATGCCTATATGAGTTTATGCCATATACTGCCTACGAAAACACTGAAACGAAATGTAAATTAATATTTTAGTTTTTAAACGTATAAAGATACTTATTTGACTATCGGTGTGGTATAGAGAGATTGGACTCTTTCTTGGGATGTTTTTATAGCTAGAAGGTAGCAGTATGTTGTAGAGAATTAAATCTCTAATAATCTAGATGTTAAATCTAAATGCTCAAAAAGAACCAAAGTAAAATCATTTTTTTTAATTTAATAAACCGTTATGAAGCCAACTTAAAACACCAGTGTAAATTAATTGGGTCATGATAGAGTTTGGTTATGCTGGCTTGACGGTCAGCGTGAACTAGACCTCATTTCAACAGCTTGCACTAAATCGCTACTTAAAATGTACAAGATTGAAGATATTGCGCATCTATATATATATATAAAGATGAATGTATGTATGTATGTTTGTTTGTTTGTTTGTTTGTTTGTTGGTTTGTTTGTTCTTTCTTCATACAAATCCACATTTTTTATCCGATTTCGATGGAACTTCGCACACTTATTCTTTGAAACAAGGAGAAAAATACTGTCTACATTTGGTTGAAAAATTATTGGTATAAATAATAAATGTTGTCTTATATTTTTGAAAAATTACTGAACGGCGATAGACAGACGCGTTGGAGATGGAGGTCTCTGTACCGGTTTTCCGTGTAGCGGTCAACTAGCTCAGTGGTTAAAGCGCTTCCTTACTAACGTTTGGGTCGCAGTCCCCGGTTCAAATGTCCATGGAGGCAAAGATTATTAAAAATTGTTTTTAATCATAAGAGTCACGCCTGGACCGTCGGTTATTCGGATTGAATGTTAAACTGTAGATATAACAAATTTAGGGGTACAATGCGAGGCAAATAGTAGGTAGTCTTCCAATGCTGTAGGTGTACATTTTTTTACGTTGTATTGAGCCATCAGGGATGATTTGCAACAGTCTGTGTGTGATCTGAAGAAGTCTATATATCTTTATATATACAGATGAATGTATGTTTGTTTGTTAGTTTGTTTGTTCTTCATACAAATCCACAGTTTTCATCCGATCTCGATGAAACTTTGCACACTTATCCTTTGAAACAAGTAGAAAAAACTGTCTATATTTGGTTGAAAAATTATCTATATAAATAACACATGTTGTCTCATAACTTCGAAATACGGCGATAGACAGACACGTTGGATATGGACGTCTCCGTACCGTGTTTCCGTGTAGTGGACTGGTAGCTCAGTGGTTATAGCGCTTGCTTACGAACGTCGTGGTCTCCGGTACAAATCTGCGTGGAGGGTAAGATTTTTAAAAATTGTTCTTCATCGTGAGAGTCAGGCTTGGACCGTAGATTATTCGGATTGAATATTAAACTGTAGATATTAGAAAGTTAAGGGTGCAATGCAAGGCAAATCGTAGGTAGTCTTGCATTGTTGTAGGTGTACACTTTTTTACGTTATAATGATCCCTCAGGTGTGGTTCGCAGTCAGTGTGTGAGTGTGAACTACAGTAATCTTTATATATATAAAAATCTCGTGTCACGATGTTCGTCCGGGATGAACTCCGAAACTACATAACCGATATAGATTAAATTTGGCTTAATATGTGTGATTTAGTCCAACTTAAAAGATAGGATAGTTTTTACCTGGATTATAGACCTCAATATTTATTATTTGCGAAATAAATGTTCATTAAATGTTTGTCATAGGACAATGGTTTGTAATTATTTGTAAGCCGCCAAGGCTAAGCGGTCTGCTGGCTAAGTGGTTAGGGCGTCTGACTGGAGATGGAAAGGTCCCCAGTTCGAATCCCTGTCTCAGCGAGGATTTTTATAGACACTTAACCCGGCATTAACCTCCGGCGCAGCATGCTGTATGAGGTGAAATAAGTCAGGACGGTACTGTGGTTCGGATTCGACGTTAAAATGTGGGTCCCCTGTACCAGACAGGATGGGCGGGCTAGGTAAAGGCGGCTACGACAGGGGCAGAATGCCCAGCCAGTAGAAACCAGGTCATTACGACTACACGTAATTATTATTATAGTTCCATAAGTTTCTAACAGATGGCGATGTGTTAACTTATCTATACAATACTTGGTTAGCTAGGTTGGGTAATCATCCAGTAGATCACGTTCTGTTTCAATTTATTTATGCTACAGTTTATTCCTAACAGATGGCGGTGTGTTAATTTATCGAACCATCCAGTAGATGGCGTTGTATTTCGGTTTATTTATACTACGGTCTATTCCACGCCATATGTGTGAGTTTCTTCAATTTTAATTGTGCTGTGTATTGTGTTATAATTATACTGTATTTTTGTTCATCGTTTGTGTGTCTTTATACCTAACGACAAATTAATTACAAACATGAATATAACATTGAAGAAAACATTACGATAAATTCGAATCGTGTAAGCATTTCTCGCTAGCTTATCATTTTTCTTCTTCTTTTTGTTATGATCAGCTAGAGACCACGTGTCAATTTCAATTCCTCTCCTGTTCTTTCTTCCTCCCCAGTACTCCGTCATTATTGCACTCCTCTCTACCTTTGAATCCTGCCATATTCAAAGTCTGCTATCGAAAAAATTTTCTTTCAAAACAGTTCACTGGTATTATTTCGTTTCAAATCTTTCTAAACCTCTTGAAAGCCTGGTGTCATCCATGCTATAAATGTATCAAAAAAATATCATTCTTCTTTTTCTGTTATTTTTTTCATATTTCCTCAGTAGTTCTTAATATCCTTTTACTGTATTTTTCAATGGACCCACTGTATTATAGTGTCTTATTTTAAGGCTTTCAGAAAGGCACTTTTTGTTGTAATTCAAATATTTTTCAGTGAAATGTAGCCAAAGAATCTAACCTCGACAATGCGTGTAGCAGAGAGGCAAGACGCACGACGAGAGAGCTCATCAATCAGCAAGTAAGGAAGTTCAAAGAATCAGGACAGCTGAGCGTCGTATGCAAGAATCTCAAGAACAGCGTGATGAACGTCTGTGACAGAATATATCGAGAACAAGAGCGGCACGAGAACAGCACACCGCTACATCTAGAGAAAGAGAACGAAAGGGACAGTAAATCAGCCATGCATTAACACGTGTATAATTTGTTCGTCTTGCGTTCCAATATGCACCAGCCATTGATTACTCTGCACATTCTAAAACTGCAATCGGTGCAATGAGCAAAATATTCCAGTATTATCGGGCGCTGAAATTCCGCAATGAAGCAGCCGGCATGTGTTGTGCATCAGGAAAAGATGTATTATTACCACTGCCCAATCCGCCAGAACATTTACAATCCTTCTTGCTGGCGAATCAAACGATTCGAAATTGTTTCTGCGCAAGACACGCAAATTCAATTCTTGCTTTCAGATGACGTCTTTTGGGGAAACAAAAATTTGCGATCTTACATCTGATGGACGTCATTTTGAAACTAAATTCAAAATACAAGGGCAGGTGTACCATAAGATTGGGTCGTTGATACCGATGCCAAACGATGACCCGAAGTTTCTCCAAATCTATTGGAAATTGCGAGGAACGCTTGAAAACTAGGTGTCAGTATAATTTCATCGAGCAAGCAGAAGAGAGAGCAATTGTGGTATTGTTGGAAAATTGTTTGGAAAATAATAATCAACTTATTCAATTGTGTCGCCACAATTAAAAAATGACAACTATCAAATTGTCATCAAAGCTGACAAATTACCATCAGGAGAATACGCTGGCAGATTCAACACGCCAACCGTAGATGAAGTTGCAGTTTTTATGGTTGGTGACTCAGTTGATTAAAGTCACACGTCAAGATAGAACTGTTAGTATAATTTCGGATTTACATCGTTCACATGACGCACTCCAGTATCCAATGATATTCTGGCCATGGCAGAATGAATATCACATCAACATCAAACAGCGTGATCCAGTTGCTGGTAAATTTAATATTCAACTATTTAATTCGTTATTTTATTAGTACAGTAGACCCGCGGTATTCCGACCAGGTACCGGATTATAGCGGGCCCACTATATTGATTTCTTATTATTTTTTTACTATTTAATTTATTATTTTTTCAGGTAATAAAACAAATAAAAAAGTTACTTCAATGATGTACTACGCCCCCCGATTGATGATTAGACGTAATTAGGATAACTATATCCTTCGATATCGTCAGCTGTGCCTTCAATACTTCGTGGATATGTACGCCAAGGTTGAAAACATGCATTTGCGATTTATTTGATACAACCATGTTAAATTACGATCGGAGGAATACATTCTCTTACGAGATATTGTGTCGGCAATATTTATGAAAATTTTAACTGCAATGATATCGGTAAAGCATTTATTTTACCTTCAAGCTACATCGGCAGTTCACGGAACATGCAGGAATATATACAAGATGCGATGACTTACGTACGTCATTATGGTCGTCCAGATTTGTTTATTACATTTACATGTAATCCGAATTGGGAGGAAATACAAACTTTGCTATTACCAGGCCATCAATCAATGCATCGTCATGATATCACGGCACGTGTGTTGAAACAAAAATTAAAATCGTTGATTGATTTAATCGTAAAACATTCAGTTTTCGGTAACACACGTTGCTATCTGTATTTGGTTGAGTGGCAAAAGCGAGGTTTGCCTCATTCTCACATTTTGATTTGGCTTGAAGTTAAAATCCATCCAGAAGAAATTGATCAAATAATTTCAGCCGAAATTTCGGACCCATTAATTGATCAAGAATTGTTTGATATTGTTACCAGTCACTCGATCCACGGACCGTGCGGTGCTTTTAACATGACATCGCAATGCATGTAAGGTGTAAAATGTAAGAAGCGTTTTCCAAAGGAATATACGAATGATACTATTACGGATCTCGATGGTTATCCGTTGTATCACCGCAGAAACGCTGAGAATGGTGGCCAAACATTTACAATGCGAATGTCAAATTCTAGAAACCAAGTTGAAATTAACAATCAGTGGGTCGTACCATACTCACCATTGCTTTCAAAAACGTATAAGGCTCATATTAACTTCGAGTTTTGCTTCTGTAAAATCCATTAAGTACGTTTGTAAATATGTTAATAAAGGCAGTGATTTGGCCGTATTTGAAGTTCAAAATGTAAATAAAAATGACGAAATAACACGATACCAAATAGGTAGATACATCAGCAGCAACGAAGCTATCTGGCATATTTTTAGTTTTCGCATCCATGAAAGAGACCCTTCCATCCAGCATCTTGCAATACATCTTGAAAACGATCAACGTGTATATTTCACCGAAGAAAATATTTTCCAAAGAATACTTGAGCCACCAAAAACGACAAACCACAAACTGAATTTTTCACATTGTGTCAAAAATCTGATGTGTTCCGCCAATATGCAAAAACATTATTATAAACCGATGTTCCAAGCTATTTTTCATGGAACAAATTAGGTAAAAAATGGTATCCACGTAAACAAGGAGAACCACATCCTTCGATCGCAGGCATATTCGAAGCAAAGACTTTGCATCCAAAACAACGTGAATGTTTCTTTCAGCGTTTGTTATTGGTGAATGTTCCTGGACCAACTTCTTTCGAATGTTTACGAACAGTTAATGGTCGAGTGTTCAATACATGTCAAGATGCATGTCGCGAGTTGCAGCTGCTGGTAGACCACAATTATTGGGACCTGATACTTGCTGATGCAGCGTTGACAGCCACGCCGAATAGTATTCGTCAAAACTGTTTGCAATTATTTTGACATGTTATCCAACACAATCTTCGAGTTTGTGGGAAAAATATAAAAACAGAATGACTGAAGATATAACTGAAATTTCAGTTTATATAAATAAATAAAAAATATTTGTTTATAAATATCAATTTTTATATAATTTCAATTAAGTAATTTGTAATTAAATGTAAATTAATTTTTTTATGATCGTTTGTCCTTAATTTCAACTCTCCGTAACTCTTTACCAATTACATTTGAATTTCCAAATCGACAACAATGTTTTTGTCTTTATTAGTGAATATTAATTTGACTACTTGAGGAAGTTTAGTATAACATTAATCTAACGTACTATAATTAGTATGTCACAGCAACGCGTGACCGGGTCAGCTAGTATTATTATAAATACGGAAGTACTCCTCTCTTTTGTTACACTTTGACGACTAAATGGCTATATCGTTGTGCTGGAATTTTATAAGGAAATCTGTATGAAGGGCACAGGATATTTTTTCCAGTATGATTAACAGTTGCAGTCACGAAATTTTGAGACCTTATCGAATGGTGACAGATATATGTTGGAAATTGATTCTCTTCAAGAGACAGGTTCGACGGTACAATGATATAGTGTTAGCTTTCCTGTCATATTATTCCGACTCGATATTGTTTGGGACCAATCCTTCGTTACCAACAACTTTCTATATTTAATTCTGGCAATAAAATTCTTAATCTACGCGTACGAAGTCGCGAGTACGAGCTAGTATAAAGATGAATGTATGTTTGTTTGTTAGTTTGTTTGTTCTTCAAACAAATCCACAGTTTTCATCCGATCTCGATGAAACTTTGCGCACTTATCCTTTGAATCAAGGAGAAAAATACTGTCTACATTTGGTTGAAAAATTATCTGTATAAATAATACATGTTTTCTGATAATTTCGAAATACTACTGAACGGCGATAGACAGACGCGTTGTATATGGAGGTCTCTCTACTGTTTTTCCGTGTAGCGGTCATGTAGCTCAGTGGCTAAAGCGCTGGCTTATTAGTGTTTGGGTCGTGGTATCCGGTTCAAATCTCTGTGGAGCCTAATATTCTTAAAAATTGTTTCTCATCGTAAGAGTCAGGCCTGGGCCGTAGGTTATTCGGATTGAATGTTAAACTGTAGATATTACTAAGTTAGGGGTGCAATGCGAGGCAAATCATAGGTAGTCTTACAATGCTGTAGGTGTACACTTTTTTACGTTATAATGATCCCTCAGGGGTTGTTCGCAGTCAGTGTGTGTGTGTCTGTGTGTGAACTGCAATAATAATACTATAAATACGGAAGTAAGTCTCTGTCTTTTTGTTACGTTTTGACGACTAAATGGCTATATCGTTGTGATGGAATTTTATAAGGAAATCTGTATGAAGGGCACAGGATATTTTTTCCAGTATGATTAACAGTTGTAGTCACGAAATTTTGAGACCTTATCGAATGGTGACAAAAATATGTTGGAAATTGATTCTCTTCAAGAGACAGGTTAGACAGTAGAATGATATAGTGATAGCTTTCCTGTCATATTATGCCGACTCGGTGTTGTTTGGGACCAATCCTTCGTTACCAACAACTTTCTATATTCAATTCTGGCAAAAAAAATTTATTCCACGTGTACGAAGTCGCGGGTGCGAACTAGT
>CM061921.1:43317857-43353296 GCA_031002005.1 Vandiemenella viatica | reverse complement strand
AAGACTGTTAAAGTTTATTTCATTTACTTTCCGGATCTCTAAAATAGTACTGAACATACTACTATGATTTTAAACATACTGCTCTCAGCAACGGTAAATAGTTGATAGATGTAAAATACAGCCAACCAGTTGAATCACTCAGGCTATTAGTCTAGACCGGTGTCGACCTTCTTCAGAAGTACTTGATAATATACTATAAAAGAGAGTAAAAACTCTTGTCAATTTAAAGGTACAATCAACCTTTTGTCATATAAAATTAGGATAAAAGCCATCAAATTAAACATTTAACATACCTAGTGTGTGGAGATGACCATATGCTTCCACCAAACACGCTTCGTCAAACGACTTAGCTATCGTAAACATTATACCAGGAAATCTCTACAGGAGGCGCCACATGCGCATCCACGTGAACAAAGATCGATTCTCGTGAAATACGCCTCGATCATAACCACAGATAAATAGATGAAAATTTAAAATAAAGTAAATTTTACTAGAATTGGTACACAAGAACAAGTTCTACATAACTGTACAATATTTTTTTTTTAATCACCTATAAGTGGAAATAGCGATAAAACTAGCTGATTGTTATATAAAAGTACACATCTCATATGGTTGACTCATAGATAATTAGATGAATAAAATCTATCTAAGTTGCCGATAGTGGATAACAGTATTGATATACTGAACATATGTGCGTCTTGAACCATATTTACATATTGAATCATATAAGGTGACATACAGTTGATAAATTTATACTAAATTGCATAGGTGGTAACTTGAATGTAACAACAAGCAATTATATAGGTTTTTTTTTTTTTTAGGAGAAATAACATCGGTTTAAGAACATGGCGTTGTAAAATTTTACTTGTTTATAAGTATAGGTCTAAAGCCTTCAAAGAATCGTCTATTTGCGAGCTGCAGCTGATCGTTTAAAATGTTACGGTCATTTTTTTTCTAAATGTTTAAAAATTTCAGGTTCTTCAAATAGGTCCATTTTTTGTCCTTTGACCGCTCTATGTAAAATTATATTGTCTTCTAAATCCCTGGGAACATGGTTTGTTTTATATAAATGGTCAGCAAATTTAGAATTGCGTATATTGTTACCATTCTGACTTAATAGATGCTCTTTGTATCTTGTTTTAATTGATCTGCGTGTTTGACCTATGCAATATTTGGGACAATTATTGCAAATGATTTTATAAAATCCGGAATTAGCAAACGGGTCATCAATTGTCTTGAGACTATGTATGAGGTTTTTCTTTAAAGAGTTACTCACGGCAAATGTTATTTTGCGGTCATATTTCTTCTCTAGTAGGCGCTTTACTCTGTATGATACATTCCCCAAAAAGAGGATTGAAATGAATTTACTGTATTCTTCTTTGCTGAGGAGGGATCTATTTGTTTGTAGTGTAGAGCAATTTTTCGTGTTTTTTTTACTAACAATGGTATCTACTAGATATGGATCGTATCCACTATTAACCGCAAAAATAAAAAATTAAAAAATTGCGGTTAGTAAAACCGTTAACTGCTCTGTCGCAACTGAAACGGAAAATTTTAAAAATGGAAGAAATTTGAAGTTCATAATATGGTCATCTCATCGACCTCCGGATTCTGGATTGGCTAACATGGAATATTTCAGAGAGTCACTTTTAACCTACCGTCGGTTAAGTAGGACACATGCACGTTCAGGCCGGATGGAACAGATAGGTTAACAACCGAAACGTTCCTAGAATCATTTGTAGAAAGAACTCTTGAACAGATGGTCGCAGAGCCAACGCGGTGTGACAAAGATTCCTCGCCCATTTTGGATCTTTTTCTGATAAGCAATCCGAATATTGTAGATACTGTTTCTATAGAAGACGGAATAAGTGATTACAAGGCGGTTGTAGTAACTTTAAAATCAAGTCCGTATTTGAAATATGATAAAGACAAAATAGTATATTGTTTCGATAAGGCAACGATGCGGGTGTGGTTGATCACTTGGAGAAAAATTTTGAATCACACAAGCTAAATACAAATGTTGAGAAACTTTTGTTTAATTAAAAGAAATAATATGGACCAGTTTAAATTAATTTGTTCCTAAGAAGTTTATTAAGGTTAGTAAGAACCTTCCGTGGTTCAATCGGGAAGCGAAAGATTTCCTTTTTTTTTACTTATGGCTTTACGACTCGTCGACGTCAAGGTCATTAGTGGCGGGATGGGATTGGGAACAAGGAAAGGGAAGGAAATCACTAATATACTTTGGAGGGAAGAAGCATCCCGGTATTCACCTGGAGTGATTTGGGGAAACCATGGAAAGCCCAAATCATAACGGACGGAGATTCGAACCCACGTAGGCCAGAGCGTTAATCGCTCACCCACAGGCGTTTCATGCCACGGTGAAGATATCGGGGGACTCGTCTATTCGTGATAGACTAAGGTAAATGGAGAATTATCAAAAACTAGAATAGAGAAAGCAGAAATTTTGAATAATATATTTAAAAAAGCTTTCACAACAGAAAACGTAGAAGAGATTCCGTCATTTAACAATCGTTCCAATAAAATTATGAAATATTTCGTTCTTAATGTCGAGGAAATAACTAAATTGCTTATGGATGTAAAAACCAATAAGGCTACCTCACCAGACGGTATTCCTACAATATTCTATTCTAGGTACGCAAAGGAAATTGTGCTGTATTTGACGAAATTATTTACCGCCTCCTTGGAGCTAGGAAAAATACAATTTGAATGGCAGATCGTTGTCGTAAGTCCAGTGTTTAAAAATGGGAATGTTAATGATCCTCAAAATTATAGGTCGATCCCGTTAAACTCAATATTTTGCAGTATTTTAGAACACAACATCTATCTTTTGTCTGCTTAACTTCTCTCTAACAGCGAGGTCTTTAGAGACGGGAAAGGATTGAGGGCAAGGAATGGGAAGGAATTCTGCCATGGCCTTTTGAAGGAAGAAGCATCCCGGCATTTGCCTGGAGTGATTTGGGAAACCATGGAACACCCAAATCTGGATGCCCGGACGGGGGTTCGAACCGCCGTCCTCCCGAATGCGAGGCCAGAACGCTAGCCGTTACACCACCACGCTCGGTCACATCTATCCAAATGTCATAAGTTTTGGATGACGGGGAGTTTTTGAACCGAAATCAACATGGATTCAGAAAAGGCCGATGCTGTAAAACACAACTTGCACTTTTAATTCACGATTTGTGCCGTATTATAGATGAACAATCCCAGGTTGACTTAGTTCTATTACATTCTATTTCGTTCTATTACGTAGATTTTTTAAAAAGCTTTCGACACTGTGCCTCACACTAGGTTACTTAGGAAACTTCGTTGTTATGGCATGTGTTGACAAATATGCGATTGGGTTGCAGACTTTCTGAAGGGCAGAATAGAATGTGTAGTCCTCGACGGTGAGCGTTCATCACTGACCGAACTGAGGTCCCGGGTTTCCCAGGGAAGTGAGATATGACCTCTGTTGTTTCTCTCATACATTAATGATTTGTACGATGTAATAAGGGGGAGGAAAAGACTATTTGCCGATGATGCTACTATTTATCGTGAAATTAAAACCGAGGACAACTGTGCTTTGTTACAATACGATAATATGAAAATAATTGCGTGATGTAAAGACTAGCAGTTGGAGTTAAACGCTAAAAAGTGCCAAGTCATGCGTATAAATAAAAAGGTGACACCATTTAGCTCTGAATATACAATTAATGGCACTGTCCTTAGAATGGTAGATTCCGCTAAAGAACTAGGGGTAACAATTCGTAATAATTTGTCGTTGAATGAGCTTATCAAGAAGGAAATTGTGAAAGCAAATCGTATGCTCAGATTTGGAGGTCGTAATTTAAAACAGTGTACACCGGAAGTTAAATCGGTTGCATACAAATCACTAGTGCGTCCTCACTTAGAATATTGTTGTTCTGTATGGGGTCCCCATCAAAAGTGGTTAATGGAGGAATTGGAGAAGGTCCAAAGAACAGCCGCCCGATTCGTGATAGGTATATATAGTTGGAGGGAAAGCGTAAGTGCGATGTTGAAGGAGTTAGGTTGGGAAGACCTGCAACACCGAGGGCGTTGCTCTCGCCAGAAGCTAATTCAAAAATCTACGACTGACGTATTTTGGAATTACAGCAAACAAATATTACTACCAGTAACATTAATTTGTAGGCATGACCTTCAAAATAAGGTAAGAGAAATCAGGACCAAAACCGATTTATTTCTGTACTCATTTTTTCCACGAGCGATTAGGGATGGTTCCTCAAAAAAAAACCATGGACGTTAGTGAATCGTGGTAATAATAATATGGAAAGATGGCATACGACACTGTTGATGGTGATTCATCCATACGATGGGGACATTAAGGCTGGCGGTCCTCTCGGTATGTTTCGGAAGAGTAGCCCTGAATGGCCATTAAGTCGCTAGTAGATCACGCAGGGTGAGTCATAAGAGGATTAGTAACCCAGGTATCCCCCATCATGGCCTGACGGTGAAAAGCTTTTGAAGGGAATAGTGTGGAAAGCTGGGATAATCCGCTGGTGAACTAGTAGGCAATGAACTAAGGTCGGTTACACGCTGGTGGAAATTTTTCTGTCGCCGTCGTTCCAGTAGTGGCGTGAGAGAGCGAATGGGAACAAACACGCAGGGCGGAGGGGAAAACCGAAATACCCGTGGCAGAGCTGCCGTCGACGGCAGTTATGCAGCCAAGCCACACGCTGCCACTACATTCGACGGTAGTTTGACAGCCCCAGTCCAGACAGTGGTCCATGTAACCAGACAGGCGCTTGCACACACGGCGGATTTTTAACCGCTCGTGCGTTTTCAGTCTGTGTAAAGTTATCATTTTTTTAAAATTTAAAAATCGTAATATGTGTTAAGTGATGATAGATACTGATCTTCTCATTTCGTTAGCAGAAGCGAGACCATTATTAAGAGATAAACAGCAGTTTCTTTTAAAGATCGGGACGCTACTAGGGACGCTTGGAATGAGGTGTGCCTTGAAATTAGGAATGATTTTGACGAAATGGAAAATGAGGAAGAATGCCTTTGGATAGTAAACTTTTGACCGCGTATTTACATAAATTTTTACAGCTTCAACTATAACTTGAAAAATGTTTAAACACATTTTATAGAATGATTTTGATGTTTAATACTATATAACTGTGTCCTTATATCTTAGACATTTTTCAAGGAACACTTTCAACATTCGCAATTCTGTTGTTCGACATTTTACGACTTTTTTTTTAACACAGCAGTGACGAATATGGTGAAACAAGCTGTTCAGTAAATTCGGCATCATCTTCGTCATTTACTTTCGATTTTTTTTTCTGAAGTAATAGTTATTAAAACACTCAACATATTACAATCAAACCACAAAAGTTTAATTAATCGATTGTGCTTGTAACTATAAAAGAAATATAAATTCAATAGTGTGGTGTGACAGCGTCACCCACAATGAATATAATTAAATTATTATTAATTATATTCATAATTCTTTTTTTTTTCCTTTTTGTTATATTCAAATTTATTAATTATTTAGTCTTGCAACGTGTAATTAATTGTAAATAATGAGGGTTGTCTGGATAGGTTAAATGTATGTTTAAAACCAGGGCGGCCAAAGGTATATTTTATTGTAAATCAATTTTTCTCTAAACGCATGGCTCAGAAGGGCTGAATATCGAAGGCTAGAAACTGCCATTTCGGCGGTTGAGAGAGGAACAGTGGAGCAGGCGAGGCGACTCGATGGCGCCGGGACAGCCCGGCTTGAGTCCCGTTCGAAATCGGGCGGTGACCTACCCCTACCCCGCTACTACCCCGAAGGCCACGTAGGAAACGCGCGAAGGAAACGGCGAATGCGACGCATGATATTAAACACGTGACGACGGAAATGTGTAGATAGCCAATCCTGAACATTTATTGGGGTCTACAATACTAATTCCGTGGAGTTCTTTTACATGTGGCGAGCAACTAGCCGAGGAAGAAGAAGGAGCCATTTTTAGACATCACTTCGGTCCAAGACGAGCTGATGAACGTACGTGACTTCTGTCCAAGACGAGCTGATGAACGGACGTGACTTGGGTCCAAGACGAGCTGGTGAACAGACGTGTCAGCCGGCACGCTCTCTGATGATCATTGTGGTTGATCATTTCTTGCTTTGGAAAAGCGAGATGTCAAGTGGCATGCTTGCCATTATTTGGAAGTTATGCTAATAACGCGGGCGTAGCCGCTTATTTAGCTTCCATTGCTGCAGTGGCATTGTGTTTGTCGCTCACCATCACGGCGATGAATCTATGGTAATGTACCAGAAACGACGGTCACTATTCAGTGGATTTTAACAGACTTATGAGCCCTTAAGCGACGCCTGGGTTAAGACTCTGCTCCCGTCACTTAAATTCTGAGCTAGCTGAATTTATATTTCGATTCAATTTTTTTCTTAAGCATCTTGCTGTTTGTTAATTCAATTTTGATGCTTTTCATTCACTTTATATGGCGCCCCCTGGGATTTTCCTTTGTACAGTAAAATGTTAGCTTCAATTTGATGGCCTGTGTTGCCATATTATTTCAATGTTAACTTTGCTGTTTTTATTACTTGTTTGAGATATTTCATTCAGTTTTGTTTGCTTACTCCGGCGAATTGTAAACGTCGGGTATTGCTTGCTTTTGCTGATCTAATTGTGTTTAACGTAACGTTAATTACTACCCGACCTTGTAAGGCCATAAGACTCAATAAATGAGGTTTTATTTTGTGTCTGAAATTCATGGTTCTAGTTAATAACCTATTAGATCCCCTTTTAACATCATTATTATATGAATTTTCCATTTTCAGGAATTATTTCAGAGTTAGTATTAATTCCCCCCTCCCTTTTTTCTGGAGCACCCAAAATTGGGTTTCATTACAATTGGCACCCAACGTTTCGGGCTTTTGCAAGTCGAAATTATTTTGAGAATTTCACAAGTCTAAAAAAATCCATGGATGTGACCTGTGTTGATTTATTTTATTATTTTAGAATAAGTTTTATGTTGAAATTTGTTTGCTTTGTTTGCCATGCTTGATTTAAATCTAAATGTGTGATTTATTTCAATCAGTTGTTCAAGTATATTTTCGTTCACTTGCATCAAGCATGGTTAGTTTAAAATTAAAGATAGAGTCAGTGCTTTTGAAATTTTAATGCATGGTAAAAGTTAAGATTTTTCTTTATGCTGATTTTGCTCATGTGTTGAGGTATTTGTGTCGCATGAAACATCGTTGTTTTTCCTTGTTGTTTAATTTTGGATGGGTTTTATTTCATGCTGAAGGGATTTATGCGCGAAATTTGTTTAATGCTGTACTTTTCGAGTTAAATCGCGCCGGTTGTATTTTGGTTGTTGTCGATTGTTCAAATTGTTCGGAGTTGAAATTTTGTATCTTACGATCAAATCTATGAAGTTGAGGTCACGCACCATTAATAGGGCAGATCGATCAATTATTCATAACATTTCCGAGCAAACTAACGCGATGGATCAAGCACCGGAAGTACGCTAAATGCCGTTGGCGGACGAAGAGTGCAATGATACTCCTAGTACGCGTAGCATCCATTCAAATGCATCATTAGATGGGGAACAGTTAGGGATTTTTCCAACCCCAGACAATGAAACCGTTCAAAATTCACCCATGCGGGCAGAAGTTGAAACACGTGCGTCGCAAATAACGGTAGAATTGCCACCGGCGACCGCACAACCCCAAGACCAAAACCTAATCCTTAACATGCTGGCAGAATTCAGTAGACAAATAAATAATAAATTAGATGCACAAAGTCAAAGTTCTGTCTCATTGAGGGAGGAGATAAGTAAACAAATAGCTTCACAACAGGAGGACATAAACAAGCGTCTAGATGCACAAAGCCAAAGTTCCGTCTCATTAAGGGAGGAGTTAAGTCAAAAATTTGAATCACAAAGTGCTTTATTGAAGGGCATGGACGGAAAATTGTCCGTTTTTCGCGAGGAAATGACCCGTGAAATGAGTGCATTCAAATCGGAGAGGCGAGCGAATGTTTCAGTGTTGGAGAGACGCACAGATACGATTCAGGCAACATGCACTGCATTGCAGGAATCAAGCGCGGAAATCTCGAAGCGTTTGGACGCGACCGAAAAATCTGTCGAGCACGTGCGGCAAGAAAGCCACCAGAGTCTCGGTCAGATCTCGGAATTTGTCCACGAGATTAAGGATGATACTGAACGAAGCTTGCAAGCTGTAAATGCAAAGATGTCGGAGGTTGCAAGTTCGGTTGAACAAGTACAAACGGCACAACAGGATTTGCAAGCGTCACAGCAAACACTCGTGCAGAACACTAACTCAAAGCTGGCACAGTTAGAATCACGGGTGAAGGAAGTGAGTAATTCCAACGCTAGCGGGAGTATTGTTCACGCGAATTACGCACAGTACGCAGCAGCTAATATCGAGCTTAAGTTGCCACGTTTTGGGTCTCGCAAAGACGTAAATCCTAGGATTTATCTTACCGAAATGGAGCGGTATTTTGAAATCAAAGGAGTGCCTGATTCCATGAAGCTTGTGTTAGTCGAGGAATCATTTTCAGAAACAGACAGACTCTGGCTGAAAATTGCGTCCGAAACTAACTTATCTTACGCCGAGTTCAGAGTCCTGTTTCTTGAGACCTTCTGGTCGAAAAAGATCCAGAACCAGGCGAGGATAAAGCTGTACCAAGGAAGGTACATTCCCAAGTGGCATTATTCAATGGAAAGCTACGTGAAAACTTTGCTGGTGCAGTGTAGGCAATTCGACGACAAAATGACGGACGGAGAATTCATAGAGATGGTGATCGCGCACTTTGGTCCACAAGTGCAATCACTCATTAACCCCGTGGTCATTCGTACGATACCAGAACTGCTAGAAACCGTCGGTAACCTAGACAGAATCGGGAAAATGGCCGATAATCTGGCGAGACAAGACGCGGAACGAAACCATGGCGAAGCGCAAAGCGAGTCTAAGCGACCGCATGGCGGCAATAAAGCTTCCTATGCTGATGGACAGAATGGGAAATCTTCCAATCAAAATTCCGGCAATCGTAATGGAGGGAAGAAATGGAAGAACGGAAATGCACAGTGGAAGGATGATAAAAATCATCAGCGGTCGGGAAACAACCGATCCGCGTATCCACAAGAATTTCCAGTGAACGCGATCTCAATTGAAAACGCGGAACCGGAAATGTGTGCAAAGGCGACGGAGGAAAATGTGGGCGGCGTTAACAACGCGTCTAACTCCCCGCCGTCACAATGAGATTTTTCGGGGGACGCTGCAAACGCCGACAGCATTTGCCTCGGCAGTTTGGAATATTGGCGCGGCGAAGGACCAGAAAATATCGACGAAGAAGAAGATATGGTATCCGGCGACAGCCTCATGGCACGCGCGAAGTGTCCCCGTGTAGATATTATTGCATATGGCATACGGGCGAATATTTTAATTGACTCGGGATCGTCTGTCTCCGTAATGTCTAAGAAATTTCTGCTGCGCTTGAAAGATAAGAATCCGCGGCTAAAAGAAATTCCCACAACGCAAGTAACGGTGGTTCCTGCAATAGGAAAGAGAGAAAAGATCGTTAGCACGCAAGCGCTAATCCCCGTGAAAGTCGCGAATAGCGAATTAATGTTGCCACTACTTATAGTACCCGGTTTGACGCAAGATGTGATCGTTGGATGCGACCTCTTAGCAAAACGTCAAGTCATTATGGATTGGGGAAATAAGACGGTGACAAATTTGGTTCCGGAGGTGTTGCATTGGAAACATGAGGCCTGTGAGCAGAGCCTTGGAATAAATAGTTCCAAACCGATGCAAGACACCACGGAACGCGAAGGCAATTTGAATAACGGAGGAAGAGCTATATGCGCATCAGCTGACGAGCAAAATCTCATACCACAGAACCCAACCGACAAAATGCGGGAAAAAGGAAAACTTGACGCCAGCACGGAAGCCAAAGCTATGCCGATACTGACGAGAAACTTGACGACAGCACCACAGTCAAAGCCAAAGCTATGCCGATGGTAATGAGAAACTCGCGATCATTTCGTGCGGGATGAGACTGCGTCTGATTCGTATCAATGTAAAATTTAAGGATCAACCCGAGAAGGATCCCGAGGATGACATCAAGAAAGCACATGAATTCTTGGTAGAGAAAGCTACGAAGCGGCAACGCAAGCACGACGGATTGCGGACGCAAACGTTTAGCGTCGGGCAGCAGGTGCTACTTAGGACTATGACCCCGTCTGACGCACAGCGAAAATTAATTTCCAAATTCTTTCTGCTGTATTCGGGACCGTTCTCAGTAGCGCGGATTATCTCCCCAAACTGCTACATGCTGACCGACGGCAGAACGGAGCTCGGCCCGCATAATGCCCGGAATTTGCGCCCGTTTCACACAGCATAGGCTACAAGTTCCTAGACGGATGTTTGTAAATATAGCTTAAGGCTCAATGTACATTTAGTTAGGTAATAACGTAGAGCATATCTTTAGAAAGTAAGAGTGTCAGTCTTGAGACACGTAATTGCCTAACAAGCGTAGCGCTAACGCAGCGAGAACAGGTAAAGGACGCTCAGCTGTTTGGGATAGCAGCTGTGCCGACCGCCAGTTTTCCTGGAAGGATTGCAATCAGGTTAAACGAAAACAGGTAGCCTGAGCCGCAAGCTTAACGGGACAGCGCTTACTGACAACAACTGAGCGGGAAAAGTGGAAACAGCTGATCGCTTAGTTTCACCGCTATAATGTCTTTGCTACAAGTGTAGTTTGGAAAGCATAATATAGTTCATTTTGCGAGAACCGTCTTTCTTTTGTATTGTATGGATAATTATGTAAATTCGCGGAAGGATTAAATTATGTAAATTCGCGGAAGATTTTTCTTTTCCATTTGATTTTCATGTTATGTGGTTTCGGCATACTTGTGTCGGCCTTGATAATGGACATTCGGTGCATTCTTTATTCTTGTTGTTGCTGTATCTAACTTCAACACATGTGCTAGATTTGCATAGCCCGTTGTAAATAATTAATTGAGTTGTCTAGTTTTAATGTTAATATCTTGTGCTTACATCATTTTTTTTTTTTTGTTTATTGATTGAACAGATCTATTTTGTCGTTCATTTACATCTATGTACCTGTCAATGTTTTATGATGTTTTACTTTGCATATTAGGATAAGACATTTCATTATTTATGTTAACCAGAGTCACGTGTCGTATTTACATATTTAAAGAGGTCACATGTATGCGATAGTTCGAGTGAGCTGGAACCATGAAACTATAGTGTAGGCAATGATTTTGTTGCAACTGTAGGGTTACAATAGTTCAAATAAAATTATTGGCATAATTTTATTTTGATTGGGTAGCAGGTATATTATGGTGTGACAGCGTCACCCACAATGAATATAATTAAATTATTATTAATTATATTCATAATTCTTTTTTTGTTATATTCAAATTTATTAATTATTTAGTCTTGCAACGTGTAATTAATTGTAAATAATGAGGGTTGTCTGGATAGGTTAAATGTATGTTTAAAACCAGGGCGGCCAAAGGTATATTTTATTGTAAATCAATTTTTCTCTAAACGCATGGCTCAGAAGGGCTGAATATCGAAGGCTAGAAACTGCCATTTCGGCGGCTGAGAGAGGAACAATGGAGCAGGCGAGGCGACTCGATGGCGCCGGGACAGCCCGGCTTGAGTCCCGTTCGAAATCGGGCGGTGACCTACCCCTACCCCGCTACTACCCCGAAGGCCACGTAGGAAACGCGCGAAGGAAACGGCGAATGCGACGCATGATATTAAACACGTGACGACGGAAATGTGTAGATAGCCAATCCTGAACATTTATTGGGGTCTACAATACTAATTCCGTGGAGTTCTTTTACATGTGGCGAGCAACTAGCCGAGGAAGAAGAAGGAGCCATTTTTAGACATCACTTCGGTCCAAGACGAGCTGATGAACGGACGTGACTTCTGTCCAAGACGAGCTGATGAACGGACGTGACTTGGGTCCAAGACGAGCTGGTGAACAGACGTGTCAGCCGGCACGCTCTCTGATGATCATTGTGGTTGATCATTTCTTGCTTTGGAAAAGCGAGATGTCAAGTGGCATGCTTGCCATTATTTGGAAGTTATGCTAATAACGCGGGCGTAGCCGCTTATTTAGCTTCCATTGCTGCAGTGGCATTGTGTTGGTCGCTCACCATCACGGCGATGATTCTATGGTAATGTACCAGAAACGACGGTCACTATTCAGTGGATTTTTAACAGACTTATGAGCCCTTAAGCGACGCCTGGGTTAAGACTCTGCTCCCGTCACTTAAATTCTGAGCTAGCTGAATTTATATTTCGATTCAATTTTTTTCTTAAGCATCTTGCTGTTTGTTAATTCAATTTTGATGCTTTTCATTCACTTTATACGGCGCCCCCTGGGATTTTCCTTTGTACAGTAAAATGTTAGCTTCAATTTGATGGCCTGTGTTGCCATATTATTTCAATGTTAACTTTGCTGTTTTTATTACTTGTTTGAGATATTTCATTCAGTTTTGTTTGCTTACTCCGGCGAATTGTAAACGTCGGGTATTGCTTGCTTTTGCTGATCTAATTGTGTTTAACGTAACGTTAATTACTACCCGACCTTGTAAGGCCATAAGACTCAATAAATGAGGTTTTATTTTGTGTCTGAAATTCATGGTTCTAGTTAATAACCTATTAGATCCCCTTTTAACATCATTATTATATGTAATTTTCATTTTCAGGAATTATTTCAGAGTTAATATTAATTCCCCCCTCCCTTTTTTTTGGAGCACCCAAGATTGTGATTCATTACAATAGTAATGAGTTGATTACACAGTGAAGAATATGTATTAGTTACAAATAAATGTAAATTTTAGCCGTTATATGGTATAGTGTATTTTTCAAACTTTTCTTGTACACCTATTCGTATTCACCTCAAGGAGTTTTCACCCTAATAAATATAGTGGATTGGAATTATATAAAACTAAATGTTTATCTGTAGTAGGTCAATGAGAATTCTGCTTACTTCAAGGTGATTGCCAGCTTTTCCACAAGTTGAATACAATTCATCTACTGGGTATTTCTCCTTTGAATGCCGTACTTTAGTTTCGCAAGCAATTGTAAAAAATAAACATTCCAAAATATTTTAAAAACTTGGTGTTATCTTTCCTCAAATAGTATGTTCTCCTTTGGTTTTTTCTTTTCCTATTTCTATGGCTACGGAACCGTCAAAATAACAATTTTAAAACCTAACTACAAAGTAATAAACACCAAATTAACTTCTAATTTCACAAAATGAAACTCAAGTCATCAAAAGCAAGGTACTGACGCCCGACCACGTCATCTTTTACCAGCTCTTCATAGCAGGTCAAGTTTTACCGCTGAAATAGCAGCGGCAGTTTAATGTGTAAAATACCTCAGATTCTGTAGGTGACGACGGTTAAGTTTCCGTTGCGGTAAAAACCGCCCAGTGTGTAGCCGGCTGGTTGCTTTTACCGCAAGCATACTGGGGTGTGCATAATCCACAGGGTCTCGAACGATTCTGAAACATAACAATGTAATTACTGTTTTTCAAACCAGTCAAACTTGTATATATCCGTTTCTACCGCAAACATGCCGTTCATTTTCTTCCGTTTCCAATAAATCGGTACATCATCTTTATTATCCATCATTCTGGGCACTGACGGTTGATTAGCCGATTCATTTCCGTAATATAAACGCAGTAGCTTAACCGTAATTTCTTAAAAATAACCTGTAAAAGAGAGAACAACAATTTAGAATTACATATGTGGGAAATATTGTAACGATTTATTACCGGTTAAAGACAGACTTAGCAAAGCTGATGGGCGAAATAAGATCGTTTGAGTCAATGCTTACAAAATACACTTCTTAGAGCAACGATAGGTACAGATCAGTGCGAACGGTTCGAATAATATATGAGGCACCAGGCGATTCCCTTATACAGCCTTAGGTTTTCTGCAGCAGGCGGAAGCTTTAGACACGTGCAGAGACCATAAATATCGCACACTCCGCCAACGGTTGCAGCTACGTGTACAAACCAGTAAATAAGCATAGTAGGAGGCGGGACTGATGTGGTCTTGAGTTTCTTAGTTGCAGTGTAAGAATACCGCAGCCGTTCTATATTTATCTAAGTTATAGCAACGCAGCAGAAGAGCCTTGTTCATGTACTATGTCTCTCTCACCAAGTGTGTTTTCAGTTGAGTCTATAGCTAGACAGCTTCGCAATGGCGTGTCAACAAAATACGTTATGAAGGTAGTGGTGTAAATTTTTCAGAAGCCAACACCCAGAGCCCTGAATATTTCCTTCAGACAGCTCATATTGTTACTGGTGATCCGAAGGCAGTGAAATTGCAGATTAGGCAAAACGAAGAAAGCTTTAGATTTCCTCCTGCTACTCAGGTGGGTGGTAAAGCACGAAACGAAAACAATTATTATGCTGGCACAGCATAATATATTACCTAATGATTGACTGAAATGAATTTCATACTTTTTTTTTAATGAAAAACGAACAACTAGAAATCGCTACAAATAGACGATGTGATACCCCCACTAACAGCTAACTAATTGCTATTCTAATACAATTAATTTATTTCCAGCGTTTTTCGTTTCGTTCCTTAACATTACTGCAAAAACGGAATTAATTCCCGTAGATGACATTTATACGTCTACATCTACTTCTATTCTCTGCAATTCACAAATATTGTGGGTGGCAGAGGGTGATAAGCACCAATCCTAATTCTGTGCATTCCAATCCCGAACAGTACGAGGAAAGAAAGAATACTTAAAAGCATCAGTACAGCATCTTATTTCTCTAATCTTATCTCTCCTATCATTGCGACATAAATAGGTTAGCGGAAGAAGTATCTCATTGTACCCGTAAATTAAAGAATTTCGTATATTCTCCAATAAATTCAAACGAAAACGATGACGTCTCTCTGCCAAACAATCCCAGCCCAATCTATGTATCAATTGTGTGACACTTTGTAAGGACTGTAACCAGCAGTCACGAATCGAGCGGCTCTCTTCTGTACTTTTTCTAACGCGTCAGTCAATCCCTTGCGATACGGATCCCAAACTCCACAACAGTAAATCAAATGCGGACGCATTTATTTCATTTAATACATTTAATGTAGTAATTACGTAATACGGTTCATACACAACAAGCTATATTTACTAACTTACACATTCCCTATAACCCTTTAATACTTACAATTGGCGTATTTTAACAATTTTCTATCTAAAATAAACGTAATGTTAATAAAACCAACTACTTATCAACTGAAATTGCGAAATGTAGCGTTCATTTGCGATTTTATGGCGAAGTTCTTTCACGAAATATTTGGATTAAAAGCTGAAAGTGTACCTTTTTATATACATAAAAACATTATGTGCTCATAAATGCAAAGAATAATCATCGTGATTCTTAGGTTAGGTAAACTTGGAATGAACAGACGGCAGCGTGGGTAACTAAGGCGAGGACCGTCATATTTTCCACTAATGTAAACCTGGTGAGCATTTAGAAATGTTAACGAAAAAATACATGAACAATTTGTGAACCTACATCTTTGCATAACAAATGTAAATAATGAAATAAAGATCTCGAAATTCTAGTGAGTGTCAGTGCACCGTATTCATGAAAATAACAAGTCTTTATCTCGACTACTGATTGTCCCTATTTCATTGCAATTAGATTCTGTCCGAAGGTAGCTGGCATAATGAGTTTCTTTATCTAGATTTCAAGGGCTGGAATGTATGTGCAGTTATATTAACATCTACAGAATCAATGCAGGTTGCCGTTCCGATTTTTGCCACGGGTTAGACAACGGTATTTTTGAGAAGGTGTTTTTATTATGCATGTCAACAGCGTGTGCCGAGCGTGGTGGTGTAACGGATAGCGTTCTGGCCTCGCATTCGGGAGGACGGCGGTTCGAATCCCCGTCCGGGCATCCAGATTTGGGTTTTCCATGGTTTCCCAAATCACTCCAGGCAAATGCCGGGATGCTTCCTTAAAAAAGGCCATGGCCGAATTCCTTCCCATTCCTTGCCCCCATCCTTTCCCGTCTCTAAAGACCTCGCTGTTGAGAGACGTAAAGCAGTTTTTTTTAAAAAAAAAAAAAAAAAAAAAACAGCGTGTAAAAGAATTCGTCAGTTTAGACTGGGGACTGATTTAAGGAGTTGGTTTAAAGGTAAAATCCAACTTTGAAATAAAATCGACCAAGTGCGAATCGACACTTACTAAGTTATTACAGACTTGGACAATGTATTCAGGTTTGGTAGCGGACTCCGTTACAAGGCCCACAACGTCGCACCGGGCTGCAGCTCACGCCACTAATGCATTCATGAATTCTAATCAAATTTACTACAAATAGAAGCTATCACAATTCATTAGAAGTAAGATTAATTTTAATGAAATAGTATTAATCTATGGTGAAGACACCTCAAAATCCAAAAATTTGTAACTAGATGTAAATATTTTTTTTTGTTTTGACACAAGATGTGGAGGACAAATTTCAAGTTCCAAGATAATAGCGTTTTTACAGAAACCATCTCCAATTGACGACCGCTTACGTCTTTATTTTCCGGTGAAGAAAATTGAAAAAAATGTATAAACAACCTATACTCTGGAGTAGAAAAAATAATTTTTACCGACAACATTTTCTGGCAGAATTCCCTAGAATATACTTTCGCATAATTTTAGATAAGATATTCGGTATTGGATGAACTAAGCACATAAAATAGCCAAATTTGAAGTCTGCAGGTTATTTGTTCACGAGCTAGATGCATGTAACAGATGAACAGGAGAGCGACAGCAGTGGGTTGCCGTCTGACTTCGGGTACGTAACCCTAAAAACAAAAACAGGAAAAAGAAAAGAAAAAACACGAGAACTGCATATCTCAAGTGGTAGAGCGCCTGACTACGTCCCGGACGACAGTGGTTCGATCCACGACCAAGACGAGGGTTATTCACCAAAACTGAATATTCTGATCAACTCCAAAGGCCCACTTTGCCACCAGTTATAAAAACCTTAACTATTTTTTAATAATTTTTTGCATATTGTGCACATTTATAAGTTACCTGTATCATTTTTCGACATAGTGTCCTCTGCGGTCAATGCATGTCCGCCAACACTTCCAAAATGCCTGAATTCCCATACAAAATAATTCCTTCGGAAGATGATACAACCACTCGTGCGCCGCGTGGCTCACCACGTCATCTGATGGAAATTACG
Source organism: Vandiemenella viatica (assembly GCA_031002005.1). NCBI lineage: Eukaryota > Metazoa > Arthropoda > Insecta > Orthoptera > Morabidae > Vandiemenella > Vandiemenella viatica. Next base: position 43,336,022 of record CM061921.1, on the reverse strand, counting down.
TCCCAAAAGTGCTTCTTTTAGAGATTCAAACATAAGGAAATAACCTGGGGCTAAATCGCGCTATTATGGTGGACGAGGCAGACATTCAAACCGCATGTCTGCGATTGTCATAACCGTTGCACGAGCCGTATGCGGCCGTGCATTGTCATGTTTCAGAAGAATACCTGTCGATAGCAATCCACGTCGTTTTGTTGTAATGGCAGGGTAAATATGATTTTTAAGGAGATCTGTGTATTTGTTACGGTAACACATACACTCGTGGCGTGTAGTGCTCCAAGCAGACGCCTTTTTCGTCCCAAAAGGGGGTTAGCACACCTTCCCTGCGGATGGCTGTGTTCGAAACTTCTTTGGTTTTGGTGATGCCGAATGGCGCCATTATTTGCTCGCTCTCTTCGTTTCAGGCTGATGATAATGAACGCAGGTTTCGTCTCCGGTGACGATTCGTACAAGGAAGGTGTCACTGCCGCGTTCATAGCGCCACAGAAGTTCTTCACGTGCCACTGCTTCAGTTCCGGAGTCAGCTGCCGGGGCACCCATCGTGCAGACACCTTGTGAAATCTGAGCACATCATGCAAAATGTGATGTGCTGAGCCATGACTAATGCCTGCAGCTGTCGCTTTGTCACCCAATGTCACTCGGCAGTTATCAAATAAGATGCCTTCATCTGCTGCTGTGGTCCGGGAGTCACGACACGATGTGCCTGGCCCTGGCGCGGAGAATCAGCTACTTGCGAACTTCCTGCTCCATCCATACACTTGCTGCTGTGACAAACAGGCATCCCCGTAGGTTTACCTTCATTCTGTGATAAATGTCTATAGGTTTTACACCTTCACTATGCAAAAATCTAATAACCGAACGTTGTTCTTCTCTGGTGCTCGTTGCTAGTGGGGCGGCAATCTTTATCCTATTCCTGAGTTGGTGCTTGCGCATCTTCACTGTGCTGCCACCTGTGGCGACGTCCGGCACATTATTTTATACAGGCGTACAAGCTTATAGACCACTGGCGTATACTTCCGATTTTTTATTACACTTTTAAGGGTTTCATTTGACTCTCCCTCGTAACTGTGCCTTGAACTCGTCACGGGATTCGATGGTTCCATCTCCATCATCGAATAAATTTTCACTGTCAGCTACTTGTCCAGCTATTTAGGAGAGGTGAAGGTGCTCATTAATGATCATCAGTTTGCGTAACGAAGGCATGGATTAAATCCCAAACCAGTTGATCTCTACATATGAAGCCAGGGCAAATGGCACTGTTGATAGCCATTCCTTCGTCGAATGGTAACGTTTAACATGGATTCCCTTACTGTGTCTTTCGGTAGAGTAGACCTGAACAGTGGCACTGTGTTTCACCTTCTCCCTACTTTTATCTCTCATGCACAAGATAAACAGCACATTCACCCTACACATACATCCTCCGCAGTTAGTTTCGCATACAGTAACATTTGATAATACTAACCATACAAGGAGAGGAAATGGGAATCCATTACAGTTAAATCTGTACGGGGAGTTGCTATGGATGGGTAACGCGCTGGTAACACATGCAAGAACGAGCAAGAACATAGAATTTTTGAATTGTGTTGTATTATAGTCATTACCACTGAAATTCCATAATTTGTCATAATTATCTACATTAAACATTCCTGAGAACACTTCAGATTTAGAAAATCAATAAAAACGAGTGGTAACATTTATGCTGTCAGATTAAAATCCCCCTTTACAATTTAAGCAGTTTAATGGAACTGAAGAACTTCAGTATTATCAAAACAAACAGTACTCTAACTAGGCTTTTTGGCTAACAAATTGGAGCCGGGGTATACATGGAAGAGCGTTTGTCAATATCAATTGGAATTTTATTCCTGAGTAATGAATAAGTGGAAACAATAAAATTTGATATACATAAGGTATGTGTCTCATCGACATGTATATATCAAATAACTGAGATGATTGTTTTCCGTTGCCAAGTCTGATGCGCAACCCCAGGGTTTTAACGTAAAGCATAGACATTAGATGCGCTGTATTGTGCGTGTTGATGATGACAGAACGAAGCAGTTGAATACCACTCATAGCATCAGGGCTGCTAGATTCAATGTCCTCAGGCATCGGACTATTCACCAACAGTGAAGTATACGCCTAAGTACCATGGAAAGATTTCGGAACTGAACCACGCTCTAGGGAAACCTACTGGTGATATGGTATTTTGGACATTCACCTCTCCTGCCAAGCTTCCCAAATATCAGAAAGAGAAAATCTCATCCCCCACTGGAACTCGAATCAGTTAACGTTAGGCAACAACGAGATATAGCGACTATGATCAGGAGGTCAGCTAAAATAATATGCTAAACATAAAAACTATACAATAATATATTTATTTTAAAAAAGAAATTGTTTTTCGTCATTTCAACTTGCACTCCTTTACGTCTGCATATATACTTTGCGTTTCACTAAATTGTGGGTAGTGTAGGGCCCTTTGCACCAAAACTAATCTTTCCTCTGTGCAGTCCAGTCCCTAACGATGCGAAAAAAAGTCAAAATGCATCGAATAATCAGAGAGTAACCGTATTTCCGTCGTCTTATCTCTCCTGTGATTGCAACCTAAATATGTTTGTGATCGAATTATTTTCGGCAGTCGTTAGAGAAAGTGGACGAACCCATATTTGCTGTAAATTCAGTAGGAAACTACGTCCTCCAACTGGCAATGTCAGCCAAAATAAGTAAATCTGCGGCACTTTCCCAACGCCTGTGGCAAGCGATCGCGATCGTAAAACAAGTGGTTTTTCTCTGTACTTTAAAGCAATGAGATATCCAGACATAATAATCAGGGATGATGTATATATATATTCTAGGATAGTTACAAGTTTCAGCAATTTTATGCGATAGTTTCCAAATATCGCGTCCCAAAATTTCCATAACAGCTTACGTATGATATCCGAAATTATCACGCTCCTAAATTTGGTTCGCATCCTGCTACCGGTACTTATTTTTTTTACCCCCCTCAAGCCAAGTGTTAGGTTTAAAGTGTTCCCAGTTAATTATAGGGTTGCCCCAGCCATATTACAGTAGATATAGAATATATCATGCAAAATTTTTTGGACATAAAATGGGACTTGTGACCACATAAGGTAAAAACGTTCACTTTGTACCTAAGTGTTTATACAGTACAAGGAATGCAGTAGTACGAATAGATTTGCAACTGAAGAAAATGTATTCGTTAAACAAGAAAATTTGTATTCTTCACACAGAACAAAAATTATTTTTTCTATTGATTTTTACAAACAGTTCAATAAGTGGTAAAGGATAAAAAAACTGCAATAATATTGAAATCATAAAAGTATTAGAAAAATTAGAAACGTTGGATGGACGGAAGGCGGTTCTAGGGCGTGATCTTCCAGGATCTTGCCCACTTGGCTGAGACCCACTCTACTAACGGAGCTACTACAGGGCGTTCGCCGGGAAACGCAACCCACTGTTAGCGCTACAAGGAAGAAACTGCTCCCGGCGAGCGAGCGGTCAGTTTCCGGCATTGTTCGACCGTCGGCCGCGGACTATTTCATAATAATTACGCTTCATAAACTTCATAAACTTGTGTGCTAAGCATTTAAATGTGACGTAATTCATTAGCTTACCTTATAAAAGATGCTGGAAGTGTTGACCCTCTTGTGTAATGCACACTTCACATCTTCTGAACATATTTCGAGACACACGCTGCCCTAACTGACTTAATGATTTTTTGGGTGACTGTTCTAGTCGAAAAGCGATATCGTTAATTTTCTCCTCTGTGAGAATACGGTTGACCGACAGTCTCTTTTTGTTAAAAAATGAACCCGTTTCTCTTACTTTTTTAACCAGACGCAGAATTGTTGATTTAGCTGGCAGTAAAGCGCCAGGAAATTCGCGACGAAATTTACTGCGACACTTTTTAAACGACTTCTTCTTCACATATGTATCGTAGAGAAATATTCTTTGTTGCAAACTGTAACGTACCATAATTTTACTCACACTCAAACACGGTACAGATTAATAAGAGTATGAAGCCCCAAACCAGCCAAACCGCAAAGAAACGTTTATTCACAACACTGATTAATAAGAGACTGAAGTCACAAACTATCTACAATGCAAAGAAACCGTTCTTAACAATGTAAGGGTCACTGCAATGCACTGTTGGGGCAGCGGAGGTGTTAAACAGTGCGGTGATTCACGGTGCCGTGTGGCGGAAACTGCAGGCTCCACTGACCGAGCAAATTGCCGACGGCAACAGACTGGGAGGGTAGCGTTTTCCGGCGAACGCCCTGTACTTAGTTGGTATATAAGCAGCTATGACAGATTTGGATCACTACATCGTGGAAACTAAAGCCAGTAGCTTAAGTCCCTTCATCATGTAACATATGTAAAAATAAAATCGGTGCTAGAAATCCTTTGCGATACGGTTGCCATAGGACAATAATACTCGTATATGCGGACGCACCAAAGTTTCATACGCTATCTTCCTTGCATATGCGTTACAATGATTCAAAATTCAATCTATGAGTCGCTATCTAGAATTAGAGTTACCTAAGACCAAACTCATGAGCTGATTTCCCCCCCCCCTTTTTTTGAAGGAAATCAATCTTATTAAGGATTTTACAGCAATCTTTTTGTTTGTTATGCGCATTAATTGTTCTTTTTGTACTGAAGTGGATATTTCCACTGTAATATAAATAAATACAACCATGTGGCTGAGGAATTTAATTGCATTTACAACTATCAATTAACAACTAACCATAGCAGTTTTCAGCATGACAGACTTAATCATACAAAAACTGGATTTGGATTAGAAATGAATAAAATATGAATTAATAAAGTAGTTCTCAGGGAATTGATAAGCCTTAAAGAGATAAAAATGGTTTTATTAATTCATTTGTTAAAACGGGTAGCAAAATATTGAATTTCGATGAATAAGAAATTAGTTTCTGTTTTCGCTGGAGAGACTATTACGAGCACTGTTTGTTATGGACGGTTCTTACGACTGTGTCGGTGATATTATCATATCGGGGAAGAGATGGTCTCTGATACAAGGGACGAGGTGTGGTTTTGGCAACCATGTTATTCAGGAGTGGCAGCCATTGTCGCACCACCTATTTGATTAAGTTTCTTTATAGTGTACGCAGAAGTCACTGTACCGCTGCGAGTTGTGGAATCTCGTATTACTGCTAGCTATGGAATCATACTCTTTCTTCCCCATGTAGTACCATGAACTCTCACAGCTACCTCCGGTGTTTCGTGGGAGACAAATCAGCGATGGGTGAACTGGTTCCTCCAATTAACCCACACAGAACACAATTTTTTTTTCCAACACTATGGAATCGGGTCCTGTGATTGGTTCAGACTAAACCTAACGGAATTTACACCAAGTCCACTAGGAGCTAGTTTCTCGATATACGTGCTCAGAACCGAGTTTTGCCACTTACACAGCAAAGAGCAGAAAATAGTTTTTGGTACCCGTTTGTTTAGCGTCCCTAGCTGGCTAGACAAAACCAACATTCAGGTTTGACTAGCAGGCAGTCACTGTAACATGCTGATGACCTTTCTGTTACTCTATCTACCTACAAAGCCTTAGATATCGTTTATGGCTTTACGCCTTATCGACGTCGAGATCATCAGAGGCAGGAATGGACTGAGAACAAGGAGCGGGGAGGATTTCAGTCATGAATTTTTGAAGGAACCATCCCTGCATTTGCATGGAGTGATTTGAGGAAACCAAAGAAAACATAAATTTGGATCGCCGGTCGAAGGTTAGAACAAGCGGCCTCCCGAATGCGAGGCCATAGTGTTACCGCTCACCCACCACGCACGGTCAAAGCCGTAGAAACCGTGCCTCCGTCGTTCTAGGAGACTAGTCACCTCACAGCTAAAATTAAAATAAAGTTTTATGGCACCCTTCGTAAATTCTCAGTTTCACAAATGTCTTGCGACCATAACTTCCCTTGAAAATCCACCGACTCCCCTTGACACTGGCACTATCTGTCACGACCGCACGTAACACTCAAATCTCATAGTTTCTGATAAAAACTGGTTCTGATGGTAAACAAAATATAACACCATTTATAGTACCATGCTTAAATATCAACATGCTAAATTTCTAAGCAATCAGCATGGCTCTTTAGTGCCATATAGATCCCTCCGGCATCACCAAAAGATTACACAACTATTAACGTCGTCATCAAGATTGTTTATAAAAATTACAAAGCTTCCTTCCTAGCAGGGCCCCCAAAATAACATATATATTAATAGAGCCTTTGCATTCTACAACATATTGCGTGTAATCGATTATTAGCCTAAATAATGTATACATTCAAAAATCTGGTTCATTTCTGCGTTCTGTCGAACCTTTGTTAAGAGCCATTTTAACATGTTGGATCGGTATAGTTAATTTATTTTCGTCTAATAATAGTATAATGATTGGTGATTTAATATGCTCAATAACTAGAGCGGCCTGGAGCTCAGTGGTTAAGGCACCTGACTGTAGATCGAAAGGTCCTCTGTTCAAATCCCTGTCTCGGCGGGGACTTTAATAAGTCCTTAACCCGACCTTCACCTAATGTGAAGTATGCTAGAACGATTCCGTGGTTCGGATTCCACGTTAAACTGTAGGTCCCCTCTTGGGCTAACAACCCTAGATGTAACACAGGCAGCAGAATTCAAGCCAAACAAAAGCTTAACTTGGTCCTAGTTGGCCCAAACGAACATATATACATACATGCTCCAGAACTCTGTGACGGACAGATGTTAGAGAGATTGATCATTAGTTGATGTGATCTCTTGGATCTTCTTTCTCAAAAATAAGGAACTTAAGGCTTTATGCCTCGTCAACATCGGGGTCATTAGAGGTTGGAGAGAATTGGAGCAAGGAACGGGTAAAAATTAGGCCATGGCGTTTTGAAGGATCCATCTCTGGCATTCGCCTGGAGTGATTTCAATATACAACGGAAAACCAAAATCAGGATGGCTGGATCGAGAGTATAATTCGCGTCCTTCAAAACGCCAGGACCCGAGCATCAACCGTTCACCCATCAGGTATGGTTCGGAGCCTCAAGAATGTATTATCGGGGGACAATATGTTACTGCTGAACCAGCTGCTTATAATTCGGAAAAATGAAACACTGAAGAAATCTGGAGATTTAATAAATTTTAAGCATAGCGATGCAACATAGGAAACGTAACCGTTACGGGTTCTAGGTTACTTATAACTGTATTTTACATCATGCTTTTGGAAACTTTGGTAATGCTATTCAGGCATTAAATGGAACTTGATCCGACAAAATGCAATATAAATCGAATAGTGGCGTTCAGAACACAAGTACTTATTTTTGAAGAAGTATTGTTTCGTATGTTATGATTGCTTTTTGTCCTACATCAGTCAGTTGAAGTAATGCTCCGTGAATGCTGCCACATGTTAAATGAGGTGAAGAGCAATGAACATCGACCAGTACATTTCTTAAGGGACGAAGCGAAGCAAGGAGTATTTGCCGGTGTAGTTCTAGAAAAATGTGGGACTGCCAATCGCGCTTGTAGGCATTGGACAGTTACAACAAAAGAAGAACAGAAGAGAAAATGAAACGCGCAACAAACTAGGAACCCTGAAGAGGAGACAAATGGAAGTAAAAAAACTGGTTCACATGTATACGGGATTGCAGAAGGGTAAAACATTTCATTATACCTTGTTGGTATGGAAAAGACGTTGACGCAATGGAAACTACTATCAAAACTGTAAATAGAAATCTGTTTGGTGAAAATCTACAGCACGACTCCTTAAAGTCTCTTCTTCACTGTATGTACCTGTCCCGTCACCTTCAAGTGTGTCCACTTGCTCCTTACCTGGATAGCATAACATGAGTAGGCCTAAAGCGTATGTGACCTGCCTTCAACCTATGGTCTCTTCAACCTTTCTCGGAAATTTAAAAAAGGTCTGAAAGGGTCCCAAAATTAATCAAGAAAAAATACTAAATACTCGAATAGTCATAGATCATTTTTCACCATTTAAAGATTAATGCATTGTTTTTTTTTTTTTTTTTTTTTTTTGCTAGACTGATCGAACGGTACGATAATATATTTATTTAAGAAGATTCAACCACAGCAGAATCTACCAGGTAAGCATTCCTCCCAAAAATCATAGTTCTAGATTACTCTCTGTTACTTTCACAAATGTTAATGTTTCTTTAATAATCCCTAACTATCCTAATATTTTCTTTTATTTATATGTACACCTTACGTTGGGCAATGGTGATTACCATGAGTTTTCATTATTGAATATCACTAACAGTTCTTAGCAATCATTTGCCTAAACGTTGCGTAATGATGACTATCGTGCTTCTTTCATTTATGAAATCCTTAGTAGTTCCCTAATATCTTCTATTTGCATAGACGTTGTATTATGACGACTTTCATTGGTAAAAATCCGTAACACCTCCTAACAATCATTGCATACTTTGCACAGTGATGAATAATACACACGTTCTCTTCTGGAACACAAGGTGGTCAATTAACTGCTTCTAACAGGAACAGATGAAACGATTACTCTCTCTTAACAGCGAAATATTAGTGCAACTTACGGCTTCGCTGAATTTGAGTAGTGCTTTCTAAAAATCTTCGTACATTGCGTCCCACCAAAATAATGATTCCTCTCGGTCTCACTTAAAACAAGGGACTTTTACTTTGCCTCGTCGAAAACTCAATACTAGAAAATCCTCATTTACGAAAAAATGACGAAAGACCAAACTTACTTCCCATCAACTTCCCAAAAATGCACACTTAGATAATGCACACACACTTTCATTACGGTAACAATTGTTGAAATGGCTCTCCCACGCACAAACGCTCCTGCGATGAGAAACGCTGAATGGCTCCGCTCAAACTTTGCTCCACTATTTGTGCCTCCCGTCTAAAGTCAACCCCATGAGGCGGTTGTTGCATGGAACACTTTTGGTGCAACATTTTCCCCTCAGACAGAATAAAGCCCATGAACACAAACCACTAAACTTTGACCCCTACTTAAAAAAAAAAACTATAAGTGGGTCCTAATTCTTCTTAATAAAGCCCCAGAACCCTTACAAATGGTAGCTTAGAATTGGAAACAAAAAATAATAATGTGGTATATATCTGATTGTTTTAAATGCCTGTAATTGGTAAAATTATTAACTGCAAACAAGCTAAGGAAATGACAAATGAAATTCGTAGTAATGTAAACGAGATTAAATTCAGAGAATCTTCTCTTCTTCCCATTTCTTTATATTTCTTAGATTACAGCTTTATCACATTATTGAACGGAACAGTACTACAGAAACACGTTCTGGAAGTGTTCATTTATTTATTTATTTATTTATTTTGAAGGAACTATCCCGGAATTCGCCTGTAATGATTTGGGGGAAGCCATGGAAAATCCAAATTTGGATAACCGGGCGTGGATTCAAACCCGCGTCCTCCAGAACGTGAGGCCAGAGCGTTACAACTCACCCATCTTGCTCGGTCTTCAAAATAGGTATGAATGTTTTCATTCCGAAAGAATATTCTTGTCAACCATAAATAACATGAGATCTATTTCGCTGCTGATTTAAGATAGATATGCTAAGAATATTGCTAGTATGAATAAAAGTACTAATTGATAATACATTACCCCATAATTATTTGTAAGCTAAATAAGAACACCTTTTCAAAACCTACAGCAACTATGAGACAGTTACGTCCTTACGGTAACGACCGGGCAGAAATCAGAAATATTAACATTTGTTGTAAGTAAGGATTTTGAAAATATCTCTGGCGATTAATAGTACGTAAAAATGGAATCTGGGAAGTCCGTCATTACTTACTAAATGTAGTGGTGTCACGGACCATAGCGGATCCATTGCCTCACCAACAAGCCTTCTAAAAAGAGTTCTGTCTCTCCACTCCTCATCCTCTGTGATAACTGCATTTTTAGTGGCTTCCTTGATTGCACCAAACCACCTGAATCTCCTTATAGCCGCACAGTAGGAAGACAAGGGGGAAGCTGGGAACAGCCAATCAGCGTCCAGGGATTGCGTGACGTCACAAGATGGCCGCCCCCCGTTTGGGTGACCAAGATGGCCGCCCCCCGTTTGGGCGACCAAGATGGCCGCCGTTAGTTCCTCTACCAGCCGCACAGATGGCACCATCTCCTGGGGGCGCTGGACCGTTAGTTCATTTATCGGCGGCTAGATGGCAGCTCCCGTTAGTTCTTTGGCTCACTGGTAGGTGGCGTTCGGTCGCCGATTCGAGTCCGGCCGCGGTGTTTTTATTGAAAAAGCCGTTCCAACTCGTCAATTTCAAAACGAAAATCAAAATTTTAGTTTCCATACCTAGAGAGGATACCTGCCTTGAATAAAAAAAGCATAAATGTTTCCTTTTAACGTTCGATATGGGAAAAAAAACCGTCATAAACTCCAGATATAAAACCGAGGAAGAATTCTATGTGTACCTGTTTTCATGAAATTATTTAGCGTTCTTGCCTCGCATTCGGGAGGACGGAGGTTCGAATACCCATCCAGGCATCCATGGTTTCCCAAAATCACTCCAAGTGAATGCCGGGGATGCTACCTTCAAAAGGCCATGACCGAATTCATTCCCATTCCTTTCCCGTCTCTAAAGACCACGTTGTTAGAGAGACGTTAAAAAAAAAAATGGACCCATTGGTTTAAGTAGACAATGGACGATTAGTTCATCCATTAATCGGGAAATCGAGTATGATGGTCACGAATCCACTTCCTCTCAGATGTATACTGTTTGATACAGATGTCAAGCTAGCTAAAGAAGTGGGTGATAAATTTTTCCTTTTAACGTTCGATATGAAAAAAAAAAAACGTCATAAACTCCAGATATAAAACCGAGGAAGAATTCTATGTGTACCTGATTTCATGAAATTATTTAGCGTTCTTGCCTCGCATTCGGGGAATCCCCCTTCCGGGCATCCAGATTTGGGTTTTCCATGGTTTCCCCCAGGTGAATGCCGGGATGCTACCTTCAAAAGGCCATGACCGAATTCATTCCCATTCCCGTCTCTAAAGACCACATTGTTAGAGATACATTAAAAAAAAAAAATTCGACTGCCGAGGTGCAAAGTATCCTGGTTTCCGAAAGATGGCGTGGCACACATCATTTCACCAAGCTTTTACGAGAAATATTTCAGGTATTCCTGCCTGCTGTCTGTCTGCTATTATCGGTATATCAATGTGACAAGTATTTCGAAACTATGGAGTTATTCTCGGCGTTCCGTTTGCCCAGGTTGCGAAACTCTGTACACAGCAAGGTGCAAATATTTCAGCACAGTAAAATATTTTCTTCGGTTTTGTGTCGTGAAATATACTTGCGTTTGATTAAGCGTGAACCATTACTATTTTTTACTAAAAACAAAAGAAGTCCACATTAGCGTATATTACCTACAAAACATTTCTGTTCCCATGTCTCCTTGTTATTACAGAGCAAAGCACATACTATTAATCAGTCACATTGCTATACAGTACAGCAATATTTCATATATGTTATTCCCCCCAAACTTAGTGGCCAAGAATTAAAGAATATTTCACACATCTCCAATGACACCTGATAAAGTGAAGTTACAGTGAGTTTATTCCTTGACAGCCTTTTCAGTCCCTGGCTTTACCCTATAATGTCTGATCATAGTCCTCTATCCCCCCCCCTTTTTTCTATATAGTGTTCCTAATTAAAAATTCATTCATATACCGAAAACATACTTTTGCACATCATATCGGATTCGTTATGAACCAATTTAATAGCTAACAGCATTAATGATAGCTCACGAATTTTGGCTAGATACATTTTCATAGAAGATCCCCACACATCGACAAGTATCCAAAACGTCACCATAGGTTCTATTACGCCTAAGATAGTGCTCACACCTGAACTGTCGTAAATTGTTAGGTCAAAGTGGGTGTTTAGATATTTTATCCACTCAGGCCTCATCACCTAAAGTCTAGTGCGAGATTGTGGTCATGGTCAACTTAGACTCCATACACCACTCAGAATTATTCCACCAATATCCATTCTAACAGCATTATACGCCACCTACAGCCCCTCAACACTCTTCCTATCTTCCAATGACATCCATACTACACCACACAAGCAATGGTCTGACTGTGGATTTGTACCCAAGTCCTTCGCTTCTCTGGTACATCACCCCTCTCTGTTAAATGATTTTTATGTAGTGAGAATCAAAATTCACCAGTACAGCACATTATTTCTCTAATCTCTGCTGTCACTGGTATAAAAAAAATATTTCATCACACTCGTAATTTTTGCCAACAAGCTCAAACCTATATTGTCTGTCTATCCAGACCAATCTATGTATCAATTCTGTAATGTTTTCGTAAGCAATCACAAATTGAGTGCCCTTAGCAATCCCTTGTGACACATCAGTGATTGACTAGAAACAGAGAGATATACGCTGTGCCATGTACTTACCCACCTTTAACTGTATTTTACAGCACAGCAAGTATGTTCCAGGAACGAAACATCGTTTGTTAATCTTACTAATTTCACCCCTGCCCTTTGTGATAAAAATCGAGTCAGTGTAAGGCAGTGCTAAGCACAGAACATGCCTTAGACCATCACCTGTGCCAAAGGTAGAGATATAGAAAATTTAACCACTCCCTTATACAAGAAATCCAGTGCACTATTCCTAATTCTTTCACCAAGATCTACCCTAGCCTCATCGCCAACATACGCCCAGCACTTCGTCAAACCACCTTCTGTTTTCCAATGATTCCCAATCCAACCTCTGAACAGTTACAGACAGGGTTACCTTTTGTTCGTGTTTTAAAGTAAACCAAAAATTCGCAAAGTCTTCTCCTAATCAGTAGCCAGGTACCAAAATGTTCACTTAAGGTGGTTCTACTGCAGTTTTTCCAAGAAAATTCTCCAAGAAATTATTTTTCAATAAATCAGGACCCAGGAGAGTTCTCCATTCGGTTTAAAATGTTCCCATCTAACGCCAACCTTCGGATTCAGGACCAAGTGTGACATTTGTTTGTAATTGCATGCTTTGTTCAAGTAGCCACGATAAAGTTACCATAATGCTCTTAGCTAACTTGGTCATCAAACAGACATCATAACCCACATTTTAATAGAAGATCCCCACACATCGACAAGTATCCAAAACGTCACCATAGGTTCTATTACGCCTAAGATAGTGCTCACACCTGAACTGTCGTAAATTGTTAGGTCAAAGTGGGTGTTTAGATATTTTTTCCACTCAGACCTCATCACCTAAAGTCTAGTGCGAGATTGTGGTCATGGTCAACTTAGGCTCCATACACCACTCAGAATTATTCCACCAATATCCATTCTAACAGCATTATACGCCACCTACAGCCCCTCAACACTCTTCCTATCTTCCAATGACATCCATACAACACCACACAAGCAATGGTCTGACTGTGGGTTTGTACCCAAGTCCTTCGCTTCTCTGGTACATCACCCCTCTCTGTTAAATGATTTTTATGTAGTGAGAATCAAAATTCACATGCCAACACAAACGGCAGTAAACTGTAAAGAGCACATCGAAATGGGAGATTGTCTAAGCCCTGAAACAATGGTTAGAAGCACACGTTGATAATTCTATAACCATATATTTTAGACTCAAATCCACAGAGGAATGACACACGCACACACTTGTACATGCATACAGCAAGGTCGACAGAACTAACAGCAAGCATCACGGAAACGATGAAGTGGGGGTAGAATTGTCGTTACAACTGATTAACTGGACAGAACTATCGTTACAAAAATCATCAGACAGACGAGTTACTTACGCTTACATGCACAAAGAGAGACGCAGATACACATGTCCAAGACTACACAATTACCGGTACCAATCATGGAAACAAAAAAGTGGTGTATTACTCTCTTGCCTCATGACTGGCTGAAAAACAGAAGTCTCCTTACATATCATCAGCCTGGCGAGATAGAAGGTGTGCAAAAGATGGCATGTTTTCACCATAGACCTAAGTGTTTATACCATAAATAGTGTTCATCGCGCCCCAGTTGATTATATTTACCGTCAACACGTCTCCCCCACACCGCAACCCTTTCTACCATTCAGTAAAAAAGTGACGCAGGTACCATGAGTTGCAATAGACACTTGACTATCAGATCTCACCCACAAATCCATACATCTCAATACACTAGTACAAACAAACATAAGTGGAGGGACAGCAAAATCATTCGTCCAGACAGACGTGTTTATAGAAGGTATTACCATATTTACACATACAGACACAGAGAGAGACGCACAAACACTCACATTTCCATGCCTTCAGCGAGCTAGACACAACATCCAGCCCCAATCATGGCGACGAAAAAGTGGGGTAGAACCCCCATGGCTCATAACTGACCAAAAAAAATCATCAGTAACATATGTTCCAGGCACCATACTCTTCACATCAACATCATCTCATTTATTTCACTCTACAGACCTCACTACCATCCAGTATCATGTGTGCTAGGTACAAAACTGTTCACATCAGCACCAACACGTCTTTTCTGCCATTCAGTAACATGTGCTCCCCATGTACAGTCGGGGACAGAATTCGAGAGACCCCTCGCCTTTCGATTATGCTTCGTTCTAGACACGAATACCGCATGGGACAGCATAACTGGTAGGTGGTACACTAATTTCACGATAAAATAGACCTCTCATACCCAGCACTTTACCCAAGACTAAAAAAATGAGCCCGCGCAGCAAGAAACTCGCAGAAGCTCAGAGGGAAAGTTCGGAGTTCTGCAGTAAAAATAATCACGAATATCACCATTTTAGTCATAATAATTATTTAAATAACCAAATTGATTAATTATAGAGAGATGGTAACACTTTTTTCGTAATTTTGATAACCGTTGCGTATTTTTTTCCCTCGAATAAACAGTTAACAATTCGCTAGCAAACGCAATTATATGGCGAATACAGAAAAGAATCGCTAAATTACGCACGGAAAACCAATAAGAGAGTTTGAATGGACTTAGTTACACTTTCTAACGCTGCAGCGTTATAGAACTGTGCGAGTGGCAAATACACACAAAGGTTAAGGGTAAGTAGAAAGAGCATTCACGAAAGAACTCTAATGGTAAACTAAGTCACGAAATATAAATAAACTATTCCCAGAAAATTAAATGGTGCGGAATATTAACACCTTAATTTTGTTTTCATCATACCATATTTAGAAGGTAAGCTAAACTTGAACGCAGTAGCAACAGTTTTAGTAGTAATAATAATCATTAAGAACAGTAAATAAATAAAAAAATCCGTCTGCAATGTGAATTAGCTATTCCACATTTTAAATCTGGAAGATGGAAGTAGTAAAACTATCATCTCTCTCTTTGTTTCTAACTAACACTGATACTTCTATAATATTTCCTGCCGTCCAAGCCCGATGGGTTATAGGTAACACTGTTGCCTGGCATTCGGGAGGACGCGAATTCAAACCCCGTCGGAGATCCAGTTTCAGTATTTCATGATTTTCGTAAATCTCGCCAGCTGAACTCCAGAAAAGTTCCTTCAAAAAGCGGTGGCTGAAATTCTTACTCGATCCTAGTTTCCAATACTATCAGGATTCATATAACATTGCCGCCGAAGATATGACAAAGACAAAAAAAAAAAAAAAAAATAATAATAATAATAATAAAAAATTATGTGGTGAGTATGTGGTATCCGGCTTTCGGGAGGTCGTGGGTTCGAATACCCATCTAGCCATCCAGGTAAACGTTTTAGATGGTTTCCCCAAATCACTCCAGGCGAATGCCGGGATTGTTCCTTCAAAAGGCCATGGACGAATTCCTCCCCATTATTTGTCCCCAGCCCTTTCCTGCCTCTAATGACCTCGATTAGATGTAAAGCTAGAAGCAAAACATAATTGCTCAAATAAAAATAATTACATCTCTGTGGTGTGTTTTAGACCTTTTCCTTGTTGGATTTATCTTATTCAACGGCCGAACATGGTAGCGAAGGGACTAGAGTGCTATTTCCGCATGTGGAGAGTCTCTAGTTCGGTGTTGTTTTAGGGCTGGTCGACGTGGAAATCATTTTAGAGAGAAAACGACTTGGGGTATGTTTCGGGAAGGAATTCAGCCTTGGCCATACCAGAGAATCATCCCAGCACTCACGGAGTGATTTCGATTAATCGTGCAATACCGAAATACGGATGGATACACGAAGATTTCAACCCCTGTCCTTCCGGATGGGATGGCTTGGGCGTTACAGGGACTCTCGGTCACTGGTGCGATTCCGGCCAGAGGCATGGGTGTTAAAGTAGGTATTGTGGTATGTCGTGTATCGTCTTTCAATTTTATGAGCAAAAAGCATTTGGAAATACATCAGTACACAGGATAAACACACAAAACGGTTTAGCTGGATGAATGGCTATCGGGAGGAATGCCATTAAAAATTTAAAGACAATTTTATTGAACCTAAAGGCAATTGGCTGCCTTCAAAAATATCTTACAGGTCCACCTCATCTCACAAAAAAATATTCCTTATTTGGTGCCAACTAGTAACATGGCTAAGTTCTAAACACGTATTGGGATAAAAAATTTGGAAAGTAGGCGTACTATAGTGAATCTGTTTAGTGCACACGGGAGGGGTATTTAATTTCAGTTGAGTGTATAGGAATTACGAGCACCTACAAATACAGTGACAGTCATTTGTCGAAAGTAACAGAAACAATTTAAAATGACATATTATTAAAGTTACTTCATCATAATTAGAAGACCACAAAAAATGTTGAAAAATAACATTGAACTAATATGTATAGGTCATTAAAAATTTCTGAAAATTACTTCTCGAAGATTTTAACTTCAGCATACCCTCACTGCGTCTTGTAATGTTCTACATGCACTATTTGATTACAAAATTAATTGATCAATATTCCGTGATAATGGAGCTATTTACAAAAAAAAAATTAAAAAAAAAAAATAAAAAAATAAATAAAAAAATACGGGATTGCACGTGTGCACGTTATTGAAAATTGACATGCCTCCATCTACTGATGTAAATATTTTATGACCTTCCGTGCCTTTGACCATTTAACCTGCTGACTATTGTGTCAACCTTTGTTGAGGTAATGTGGAACTCTATTGTGAAGTCAACACAAGACGAACACTACACTCATTCAAAAGCAACCATATGCGCAGAAGAACTCGAATCAGTGACCTTTATTATTATTAATAAATTTCTCTCGGGCTTCCAGCCGTGTTAAGATGTTACATTTGTGGGACGTTTCGAAGGCGTCCAACTCTGCCTTCATTCTCAACCAAATATCAATCATTAAGGCAGAGTTGGACCCTTTCGAAACGTCCCAAAAATGTAACATCTTAACACGGCTGGAAACCCGAGAGAAATTTATTAATATACAACGCCGTGAAAGATTACGATCTTACTTTATTATTATTACTCCGCGATTCACTAAAAGTGTGTGGTGGAGGGTGTATTGTTCCTATTCGAAAGGGTAATGGTTTGGAAGGGATATACGGGATATGGCAGGAGGCCTTTACAATGCGATGACAGTGTTCTAGCCCCGTACACTGCTAGCGCCAGCTTAAGTATCTTGGTCGGGACTCTTGCGAAGGAATTTGTGAATGTGTCTGCGGTCGTGGTTTGCCAACACGGAAGACAATTCCGTAGGCCCACAGAACAAGGAAATTATCAGACATTTCAGGCATGAGATTTTCCTCATCCTCGTTCAACTAACTTGCGTATATTGCTACCTGAGGCTCACACAGATAACAGACGAAAGAATTATACAGGTTTAGAACCGTATATCCTTCGAGGAACTTTCTGAACTTTTTAAATTTGTTTCCAGCTTGACATCTCGACTTTGAGGTCATGGAAGATGGGAATATGGACTTTTTGGTGAACTATAACCGACGTTCGCTTACAGTGATTTGGAAAAACTGCAGAAAATCCAAATCTGGATGGCCAGAAGCGGATTTGAACCCGCATCCTCTCGAATGCCAGGCCAGAACATTATCGCTCGTCCACTACGCTCAGATTTTTTAATTGACCGTAACATATAGATATATAGTAAGCAATAATTATAGACTGACTCAGCCATGAATCATTTTAATATATCTATTTTTGCAGCCTAGTAGTAGACGAAAAAGTATTAGATC